>JAKTXB010000050.1:0-10118 GCA_030582355.1 Yamadazyma spencermartinsiae | reverse complement strand
ACCTGAAGAATGAAATCTTCCCGTCATCGAACCCCAAATAAAGCTGGTCACCCTCCGTATCAAATGCACCATTGACTGGAACACTATCAGAATTTATCTCTACCGAACATAAGCCCTTTCGTCTTAATTTGGATTGTTCATATGCAAGCTTATCCCCGAGAGATGCAAGATTTTTGGTAACATATCCAGAGGTTCCTGATCCTCTAGCTGTTTTTAATCCAATTCCATTGTACGGCATGCAGACAATTGATAAGGGTATGGTTATTTCCTCAAACGACTTTTTACGCGACTGGCCGCGACCAGAAAAAAATTTAACGATCTATCTCCCATTTATTTATCGATTTACGGGACAGATAGACTTAAAGTTCATTACTTTGTCATTATTTTGAGGAACTCTGGTGATCACTTTTACTAGTGTATTTCATATATTCTAGAGAAGTGAAATTTCACGTGTGAAACAAAAGTCCCCTTTTGATATTCACATTTATATATACATATACATATCTTAGCAATTGGTTGAATAATGAGGATCAGAATAAGAGTAGTGGCATTAAGTGTGATCTTATTCACGTTGACATCGATCACTTACCTCAATTTTAGAAGCTATGAGGACATATCAAGTAAAATTAAACCATATATATTCCTGGATTCTGACCCAGACACAAAGCCAATAGTTGGGCAAATTAATACGGATCCAAGACATTCGTTTTGGAACGAAATATTCAATATTTTTGACGATGGTAATGTGAACATTACTGGCATTGATTTGAATGATGACTTGAATAATGCCATTAAGTATGTAGATAAAGAGCAACAATTGAAAGGACCTAATACGAAAGAAGTGTTGCTCTCCAAGGCTGAAATTGTTCCCGAAATCATTACAGAATTGAAACTGAAGCATCACTTAGTGAAAAGCAGGCTTCCTAATAAGCTTGCAGCCCCTACTTATAAGGAAGGAGTTAATGGTATAGTTATGATAGGGGGCGGTAAATTCACTTGGTTGTCATATTTATCGTTGGTAGGGTTAAGAAAAACTGGTTCGGTATTACCTGTAGAAATCGTCATGCCTCAACACGATGATTTTGATAGAGAACAGGAATTGTGTACCAATTACTTACCTCGATTAAATGCTGCTTGTGTAGTTTTGCCTGATATTCTAGGGGCATCTGTTATGCATAAATGGTCATCCAGGATTGCCAGCTATCAGTTAAAATCCTTGGCTTTGATGGTATCTAGTTTCCAAAGCGTCCTATTATTGGATTCGGATAATGTAGTAATTCAAAATCCTGATAAGTTATTTGAGAGTAAGTTATTTAAGCAGTATGGGATGATAACATGGCCCGATTACTGGGAAAGGACAATATCTCCTGTCTTCTATGATATTGCAGATGTCGAAGTTAATGAATTAAAACGTGTAAGATATAATAGATTCCCATTGGCATTGAAAGATCCTAAAAAGAATAACATCGATCCCAGTGAGAAAAATGCCGTACCTTATCATGATCTTGAAGGTGCCATTCCCAATTTATCTACGGAGTCGGGCCAATTGTTAATCAATAAAGGAGATCATGCTTGCGCCTTGTTGTTGTCGATGTATTATAATATGTTGGGGCCCAAGTTGTATTATAAACTATTCTCGCTAGGTGAACAAGGTGAAGGTGACAAGGATACATTCCCTGCTGCTGCGGTTGTTTGCAAAGAAAAGTTCTACCAGGTCAAAGCATTTATCAGAACCTTCGGCTATGCGGACGATGATGGCAAATACCATGGTGTTTCTATGGGTCAGAAGGATGCATTGATAGACTTTAACAAGTTTGAAGACTTTTTAGATAAGCCTTCTAAAGTTAAGGAGAATAAATTATTGCCCATTGAAAAGCAAATTGAAAACATAGAAGAAATTAAAAAGAAACACTTCGAAGAGGTTTCAAATAGATTGTTTACCATCCATTGTAATTATCCAAAGCTTGATCCTGTTTTACTCATGTCAAGAGACGACTTGTTCGATTCAGAGCAATTCAGGCTCAAATATAGAATTTATGGTGGGTTGACTTATGACGATCCCAACATTAAAGATAAAACTTTAGACTTTGAATTTGAGCAGTTTAAAAACATGGAGACTGTTCTATGTGAAGATTCTGTATCTTTTGTTCACTTTCAAAAACAAGATATGGAAGAAGTTTGCAAATTTGTGAAAAGTCAAGTTAAATGGTTACAGAACAATCCAGTGGTAAGCAAGTAAACTTGGCTTTTGTTATAACTGATTCATTATTAACCTTAGTTGTTCTGTTTTGTATATTTCTTTATGAGGCTTGTCTTGAAGTATGTTTTGTTTTTGTTTTCTTTAAAAAAAATTTGCACATTACTCTATCAAGCTCACTAATTTCAAAGTCAATATTAGCTGTATACTATTCAATATTTAATAAAACATTAAAATTATTTGATTGGCTCATACCATCTAAGACTGCCTTTCATTCCGATTGGCACGGGTAGCGATTTGTGTAATCTTGCAACCCATCTCCTTTATCCATACTCTAACAGTAAAGAAATTAAAAAAAAAAAAAAAAGGTTTCTAATTCTATTTCTTTCTTCGTATGTAGAATTCTTTCGACGTGAAATTACCCTTGTTCCCAGGATATCTATTAATGGGAAAGAAGTCTTCGAGTGTTGGTTGCAAAAAAGTCGCAAAATTTACTAAACAAGCTCGTTTGTAGATGTTGCATAATTACATCCACCTTAAAACGCTATATTACAATAAAAGAAAATTAGGCATTTGATTTAAAGGTCTACTCTTTCGTTGGTGACTCAAATATATTTTCTGAGTGTATATAATTTTTTTATAGTGTGTAAGTTACTATTCTAAGATACACCTATTTTCCAGTTGGCTAAGATAATTGCGGGAGCTACTTGCGCAAAAAGATCAAACTCTTACACTGAGCCCATGACCCACCATATTGACTCTAGCTAGGTAATAGAATAAGGTGCCGGTGGCCATCAAACAGCCAACTAAAATCACAAACATGTTGTAATTATGGATGCTACCATCATCTATAATAGCAGCCCCAATAGGAATCACAACTAAATTACCAAAGCTGAGAACGAAGCTAAGGATCCCATACCTCTCACCAAACTCTGAAACTGCACTAATCTGAGCAAGGCAAGCGGGTATCATTCCCGAAATCAGTCCCTGAAAGAATCCACCTATACAAGCATATGCGTATAAACCTTCAATTTCATGTCCAAGTATTAACCAAAGCGTAAAAATACAGATAGTCTCACCAAGTATCATAAACGTATGAACGTTGAATTTTCCGAGATAATCAGATATTAAACCAGGAATAATTCTTCCAGGTGTACTACAAGCATTCCAAACTGCCAATAAGATATAACCCGTGGACTCGGAAATACCTTGAGCTATCACATAGGTAACAAAATATGTCATGATCAAAACTAAACTCAACTCTGTGAAGAATGCCCCAACTATACTTAATAAGAAAGTCTTATCTCTGTGCTTTTTGGTAGCCTCAGATAACCTTCTGAAGAACGCCAGGAAATTGAATTGAATACTTCTTCCTTGTCTTTGGCATGACAAGATTTGGTCTTCTTGGCTGCTTTGTTTGACTTTACGCTTCCGATAGAGTCGTTCCTTCAAGGTCAAAAGAGCAATAACCATACAACCACCGGTGATGAAAGCTAAAATACGCATAGACCAGGTAAAACCATACTTCTCAAAGAGAAACCTTAAAAGTAAGGGAAATACTAAACCTCCTACAGAACCTCCACTTGTCACGAGTCCAGTAACAAAGCCCCTTTTCTTTAAAAACCAATGATTTAAAACCCCAACAATAGGAGTCATCCCCACACCATTTCCAATCCCTAAGCTAATAAAGCAAAGTATGAATTGGTAAATTTTAGTGCTATTAGCTGCCCCCATCAATCCTACGAAAACAAAAATAGTTGCCACAAGCAAAAGTGGTCTAGCCCCTTTATAATCAAAGATAGGACCAGTAAAAAGACCAAGCGCATAAGTCAATGATAAGTATATGGAGAAAATCCAAGAAATAGAACTAGCAGATAAATCCTTTAATTGATTATTGGAGACTTGAGCTTGAATAGCCCCTATTGAGCTGATCACCCCAAGACAAGTAAGGGCTCCACAAAAGGATCCAGCAACCACCAAATATGCCCTGAAACCACCATCAGGATACTCTATTTCATCTTTGTCCGACGGATCAAAGATAGAAGAGGGACTCATCTCAACATCCAACTCCTCAACGCTACCATTTCTACCCTCCGGCCCCTCACGAGACCTCTGATGAGATGGAATTCTAGATGAAGATCTATTTTGAAGTTCTAATTCTACTGAGCCAGGTGCCTCTGTCATTCTTGACCCATTAAACTATACACTTTTGTCAAAGCGATGAAAGATGGATCCTTTTATCTGATAGAAAGAGTCATACAAATAAGACTGTATATGGATACAACACCCTGCGTACAGAATATATCGGGTACGCAATAATTTTGACTGCTACTGACTCATAATCATGTCTTAAGGGCCATGAATAATGATTGTAGAATAGAAATAAAATAAACCATCCAAAGTCGAATAATCTTACTATATACTGTGTACCAAGTCTTCCCAGAAAGAAAACTAAGGTGCATACATTTGGTATATTGTTGAAATAACAACGGTTGACGCATTGTTGTTGTAATGACGACTTAGTAATTTTATAAGACATGAATATTTCCACAATTTTTAAATATATAAAATAGAAGTTTACTGTTTAATTAATATGTCCTTTATTGAATCTATTCCAACTAATGAAGGTGAATATTACAGATTTGTATCTACAACTCAAGATTTTATGAGCAGACTTCCTGTTATTGGTGCCAGGTTACCAAAGCTTACTAACAGCTATAATTTTTACATGTGGAAGCAACGATTCTTGGCCACTCTTGAATCATACTGTACCGAGGCTGCAAATTATTTGAAAGAGTATGATGCTGTTCGTAGCCAGGAAGTTCTGCCTGTTCAAAAATTGTTTCTCATGCGGTATGAGAGCTTTATTCACGCATTGATCAATGTTACTGTTGGCAAGAACATTCTAATTTTTATGCCCGTATTAGATGGGCCTGGGACCTACGAGTGGTTGGTTCAAGAGTATGGGACTATTAATGCTTATTCTCGAGCTATTTTTTGGGAGAAATTTTGTTCAATGGGTCAGGGTCGGATGTCTCTTAGTGAAGCTTTGCAATTTTTGTTCTATCTGGATCCACAATATTTTATTGAGCCTAAAGCTGCTGTGGTTTACTCTTTATTTAAGTCACAGTATCCTGAGGTTGCGGATCATTACAAGACTTTAAGCCTGGAATCTCTGAATGGGGCTGTTCCTTGGGAGCCATTTTATCAATTGTTACAAGAAGCTGAGCACGATGGTACGCTTAATTCTACTGCTACACCTGGTACAGCAGCTATTCCTAACGGTCAACCTCCCCGGAAGAAGCGAGTTCGTTTCTGTCAACATTGTCGCAAGAGGGGACACATCAGAGATAAGTGTTGGGAGTTGCATCCTGAATATATGCCTTCTCAATATCGTCGTGGTGGCTAATATTGCCCTGGTACCAACACCAGCTGCTTCCACGCTAATGTTGTGACCACATCTGTAAAACTTAACCTCAAATTGGGTTCGCCTGACATCATAGATTTGCGAACAGCTAAAATAAGGAATTTGCAACCTCGAAGCTGTTAAAGTATGATGTTAATGTTAAGTGATGTTAATGTTAAGTATGATGGTTGTTAAGTATGTGTTGTAATCACAACTTAGGATTTATCCCATATAGGGAATGTCGATTCGTCATTACAACATATATGTGATCCAAGGTTAAATTATATAAAGACATGAATACTGCCACAATTGTTAAAGAAAAGAATGTGGAAAACTAACTCAAATAAAAGTTTACTATTTAATAAAAATGACCTTCATTAAATCTATTCCAACTAATCAAGCTGATTATGGCAGCTCTATAACAATACATCAAGAGAAGCCTGAGCCGTACGAGTTTAGTACTCCGAACCGGGTAGTTGAAAATGCATATCATACAACAAGTGCTTTTATAGTAGCAGCTTATTAGGGATTATTTGTCTTGTGAATATTTGTCTTGTCTGTTCAGGAAGGACCGCAATCGTACTTCAAATCTCCCTGATTCCTCTCTATTTTTTCTCTTGTTTATGCTGAATTTCTTAATTAGAGATTTTAAAATCGTTCCCAGACAAACTATCACAATTGAAATATTGAAGCAAACTCTCTGAATCTAAGCGATTGGCGACTAAACCTATCAAAACCCGGGGTTGTAAAAGGAATTCTGCCACATCCCTCTCCTCATTATCCCACCAAAACCTCACTACCGCCAATTTCATCTTGAGTAACCCCATGGGTATTGAAGTCCATGCGGTAACCAGATTCGGTAGATCTACTAGCTTGCAAGGTACCGACAAAAACTCAAACACCCGTGGCAACATTTTCCAGCATATTTGCAACAGCTTGAAATAGAGAGGAATCTTAAAATTAAGAGGAATAAGAAAGGATAGAAAAAAACGGTACAATAAGACATCTCAAGACATCCAGAGTGAGTATGCAACCAAGACAAGAAGAGCCATATTTCTGGACCAATGAAATATTCGAAACGTGTTTCGCTCTAAAAACTAGGAAGCACCAAAATATGAAAATAAACTTGAACAATTTGAGGATAGGAATAAACATATTAACGGAAGTAGGGGAAAGAAATTTCATGCGAAAGATTTACCAAAATGAAGCAAAGGAAACTAAACTTAAATCATCATCCTGAGTTCGGAGAAAATATATCCACATCATTAGGAGAAGCTGTTGATGTAAAGGTATAGAGCTGTTATAATCAGATTCATTAGTTTGAATAGATTCAATGAAGGGCATCTTTTATTAAATAGTAAACTTTCTATTTAAGTTAATTATTTTCGTTATCTATTTAATTATTGTGGCAATATCCATGTCTTTATATAATTTATCCTTGGATCACATATGTGTTGTAATGCCAACTTGGTATTACCAATAAGGAAATAATACTACTACGTTGTGATTACATCACATTCTTCAACAATAACTGTTGTTAAGTCAACAGCTATTTCAACAGAAGCATCTCATTAAAGAGCAAAAAGACCTCCTGTCTAAAATACCATGGTAAACACAAAAATACAAACTAGAAAAACTAGTAAATTACAGACATAAACATCTAAACAGTGTATCAGCACACCTCGAATCCCAGGCCAACATTATGAAGCTTCTTGAGTCACTATGAAGTAGGCTCTGATTGACCAACTCCATACATCACAAGATTAAAACAAAATTCTTGAGGAAAACGCCCGAGAGCTCACGTCCTAAAGAGACCCCACAGACACCAATTTAATTGTCGTTATAGGACAATATAATATATCCGAAAGACTAAGAATAATGCCCTTATGGAATAAGTCCTAGAGAACCTTCCTCTTTGAGAGCCGTAGATCCATAAAATCCAGAAACTTCAAAGAAAGGTAAGTCACCAGAATCAAATAACTGTTAAAGTAGGATTCATGGTAAAGTATGAGTCATATTGTGTGATCCAAGAATATTATATAAAGACCTAGATATTCCCACAATTAAGTTAGGAAGTTAAGGAATTTAAATAGAAGTTTTCAGTTTAATAAATATGTCCCTCATTGATTCTATACCAACTAACAAAGCTGATTATGACAGCTTTGTATCAACACCTCAAGAATAACAATGACATGTTGGAAACAACATTAACCAAAACGGCAGAACCAAGAACAAAATCACAATCAATCATTGGCTGTTGAAATAAATGTTGGGCTATAATGAGCTGTAAAAGTTTGTGTTGTAAAATGAACATAGGGCTCATCCTCTATAGGGAGTAGCGAGTCGTCATTACAACACATACGTGGTCCAAGGATAAATTATATAAAGACACGAAAATGCCACAATTGTCATTAGAAAACAGAAATAACTAACTTAAATAGAAGTTTACTGATAAATAAATGTATCCTTTATTGATTGTATTCCAACTGATAAAGCTGATTACGACAGCTCTGTAGCAACAACTCAAGAGGTTATGAGTCAGCTTACTAGTGCTGCTACTAAATTGCCAAAGCCTGACCAATTTGACTTCTACTTATGGCAAAGACAGTTTTTGTCCAACCTTAAAAGATATTCGGCTGCGAGTGCAAACGATTTGGAAGAATTTGCTCTTGTGCGGTGGGCACAGGAAGTTTTGCCTGTTCAAAGATTATTTCTTACTCTGTATGATGACTTTGTCGACACATTGATTGAGGCTACAGTTGATAGGAACACCTTAATCCTGCTGGCGCCGAGACCAACGAGTCGTTTGTTGAACATTTGGAACAATGAATGCTACTTCTCGGACGACCTTTTGGCTGAAAACTCTCTTCAATGAATCGGATGTGCTTAGGTGAAATTTCACAATTTGTATTACTAGTGGATACTCAATTCTTTGTTAATCCCAAGGCTGCATTGTTTAACGCCTTATTGCAGTCACAGTACCCTGGGCTTGCGCATAATTAGGAGGAACTGGCACCTGTTAATTGAGCCGCTCTTGTTCAGGTATGAGTCATACACTATGCAGCTTACTATGGAAATACTGTGTGATCCAATAATACTATATAATGACCTATTACCACGATTAATCTAGGGATTAAGTTTACTATTTAATAAATATTACCTTCACTGATGGTATGATTCTATGCCAACTGATAAAGCTAATTGTGACAACTTTCTATCAAGAATTCAAGAGTTCGTACGAGTTTTTACCACGAGTTGCAACGGCTAAACAGCAGCGGTAAGATTAGTTTCGCCTACACCTGTTGCGGCTATCCTTCGTAATGCTGAACTTCCACGGAAGAGACAAGTTCCTTTCTGTCAACATTACGGTCACCTCTTGATGTAAAGGTATAGAGCTGTTAAAATCAGATTGATTAGTTGGGATAGACTCAATGAAGGACATCTTGTATTAAATGGTAAACTTCTATTTAAGTTCGTTATCTTCGTTATCTATTTAATTATTGTGGCAAGAACCATGTCTTTATATAATTTATCCTTGGGTCAAAAATACATATGTGTTGTAACGACGACTGGGTATTCCCTATATAGGATAAGCGTTGTTACTACAGCATATACTTTAACAATGCTGATTATAACCACTGTTAGTGCGATAATATTAATTAATTAGTAAACTTCTATTTTAGAAAATATTTAAAATTTTGGCAATATGAGTCTTTATGTAGCTATCCATGGATCACGTATATGTTGGCATGCAGGTTAGGGATTCCTTCAGAAGAATACTAAGTAGCTGTTATTACAACGCATACTTTAACATTGATTCATTATCAACCGTTGTTAGTTCAATAGCTTTTCCCTACCGTCGCTACATTAAAGTAATAATAAAGTCATGTATTATCTACTTTGCAGTTGGTCCCGAATTCAGAATATGAGATTTACAGCAGCAGGTTGAAAACATTTATATTATTGCGAGAACGTTTGTCTTTGTCTCTCCTGGTTACATCTTTATAAGAATCATGGTAAGTAGCATGAAAAATTTTTCAAACGTTATATCTCGCATAACCCCATTGTCGGAGTGATAGCTTCATGTCAAATACTATGTTACCTGCGAGGCTGCCAAGTTGGAGGAGTTTTGCAACAGTTTTCAGTTTTCTCTTTACCATATCTTTTACTTTTTGTTCATAGTTAACTCAAATGGGCTCTTTCATTAAGTGATAATTGCTATTTTAGGTGCACATCTTTTGAAGTTTGTTTTGCTCAGTTTGCCGTATATGATCCATCCATCAACACAAAAATTCCTCTTTCGAATTGACAAAATTGTGCGCTTCACTCACTAGCCTCAAGCATTGAACGAGGGAAGGGACTTGTCTACTTTTGTTTGTCGGCCAGCTACTGATAACGTAACCAGTAAGGTTTTGCTACGGAGTTGTTTCAAATTCTTTTTTTTTTTTTTTTTTTTTTTTTTTTTTTTTTTAACCTAAAGATTTATTTTTTATTTTCTCCTTTGTTTTTTGTTTT
>JAKTXB010000049.1:0-10248 GCA_030582355.1 Yamadazyma spencermartinsiae | reverse complement strand
CACAGGTTTTCTCTACTTTAACTGATGTGATGATTTTTCCACACAGTAAGTTCTCTGATATGTTATAATTACTCGTAATTCTAATATATATTGTTGTGCTAAAAAAAAAAAAAAACGTTTTTTTTTTAAATTTTAATGGTTTTTCTCTGCTTTAACTGTTGTTATGATTCTTCCATTCTGTATGCTCTTATATGGGTTATAATTGCCCAAAATTTTACTGTATAATGTTGTGCTTAGAGAAAAAATGAGTGTGAGTGGGAGTGAGGATGTTAAAAATCTATTGTTATACTGTGCGTTTACTCTATAAGTATCAATCAAAGTCAACCAACAAATAGCACTGTATGTAACATACTTTAATAGTTATTTCCTTCCTGGCAGCAGAATTTCTTTTTGCAGCCAGATCTGCGACCGTCTGCAAGTGCTATTCATCTCCTATTTATAGGTTTGCTGTGGAGTCAATAAGAAAAAAACCATTACTCAAGGGAGTCTCTGGCTATTTACTCTGTTGCTACAGAAAGTGTTTACTGCTATTGTATATTAAATATTCAGATGGCTACTGCAGCTCCGTCTCCTCTTAAATCGGAGCCACCTGAATAGATAAGATGATTGTTCTTGGACTCATTTTTGATGATCTGAGCCCTACCAAAGTTACCTCTATTATATCCTTTGACCCATTGTGTTCTATGACCTAACTCTTCAAGGATTTTATAGTCCAGCTCGCTAATCCCTTCTTCAATCAACACATTCGTTACCGACGTACTTACGGGACCATCACCTCCCAACCCAGTATCCGGGGCAGAAGTATCAGCCTCTAATAAAAACCTGGGCAGATCAGTTGATTGCTGGGGGGTAAACTTGAACAAACAGAGATTCATGACATGAATAACATGGCCAATTGGTTGCATGTAACCACCCATGTTCCCAAAAGACGCAAAGAACTCCCCATCTTTAGTGATCATTGAAGGAATAATGGTATGATAAGGTCTTTTGCCTCCTTCTAAACAGTTAGTGGCTCCTGGTGTTAAATTGAAATTGGCACCTCTATTGTGAAGACAGAACCCATACTCAGGTATATAAATACCGCTACCAAATCCTTGGTACACAGAATTAATGAAGGAACATGCATCGCCATTTGCGTCCGAGGCTGTAAAGTAAGTAGTATCTGACTTGTATTTAGGGTCGGGAACCGGCTTCTTAAGATACTCAGACCCAATTACTTTGTCCTTATTAAATAACAGAGCCTTTTTCTTTAAGTAGTCAGAGGATAATATCTCATCAATTGGAATTTTTTGAAATTCCGGGTCGGTTACTGATTCATCCGCTTCATAGAACCCTATCTTACAAGATTCTATCAAAAGATGTAGGTATTCAGCAGAGTTATGTTTCAACTTGAATAAATCGATTTTTCCTGATTTATGAAGTTCTTGTATCACCCCGAGAGCAATTAAAGCCACTAACCCTTGACCATTTGGGGGAATTTCCCACACAGTATACCCCAAGAATTCGTACTTAATTGGGTCCACAAACGTCGATTCATGAGTTTCCAAATCCTTCAAGGATAACTTATGATTTCTAGCGTCTGTTTCCTTAATAATAGCTTCAGCTATAGGGCCCTTATAGTAAGCATCTTTGCCCTGCTCTCCTATAAGTTTAAGGGACTCGGCTAGTGGTTTGTTGGTGACAAAATCACCTTCGTTGGGGCCCTTTCCATCCACAAGAACTGAAATGTCCGTAGGATCCAAATTTGGATTCTGTTTGATAATTTTAGGAGCAGAATTCCGCCAGCCTCGAGATGATAATTCACACACGCCAAATCCATTTGCCGCCAATTCAATGGCAGGCTCGAGCAATTGAGCAAAGCTAAGCTTCTTATTACTCCATTGATCATAAGCATCGTACCAGCCAGCTATCGCTCCCGGGGTAACTACAGCAAACACCGAAGTATAAGGTATTCTGGCCATTTTCTCTCCATTATTCAATTCATTCCATACATCTTGAACGGTGATATTTTTAGCTGCCCTACCACATCCATTCAATCCTAACACCTTTTTGGTGGCGTTTTGGTAGTAAAGACCGAAACAATCTCCGCCAATTCCCGTAGAACCTGGCTCCGTAACACATAGAGCCGCTGCTACTGCAATACAGGCATCTACACAATTCCCACACTGTGCCAAAATTTTAACTCCGGCACTGTTTGCCTGGGGTTGGGAAGACGCCACCATTCCCTTGGTGGAGTAAACTGTCGATCTTCTGGATCCAAATTTCATGTATTCCTCGGACATCTTAAAGTCGGTATATTCTCACTTCAGTTTATTCAACTATAAATTATGAAGCAAGCAGTTCTCTAAAGTTAGCAAAGTATAATAAAGGCTTGTCCAATATAGTCTGGTGTAAATAGTTCAATATGAAACAAATCCAGAGGTATAAATAGTTGGAAGTCAAGAGGGCCAGAAATATCCCAAACAAATCGAACGGCTTTGAAATGATCTCGTTTTGAAGCCGCACAATCAGATTGTACTGACAATTGAGAGTGGACTTGAAAGAGCTTGCCAAAAGTCCACTATATATATTTATATGGTTACTTAAATAGAAATACTAACTTAGTTTTTGGATTCGGCTTTCTTTTTATTCTTCTTTGGATTAGTTTTTAAAGGCTTTGAGATGAATTCCACTAACTCTTGGTCGTCAATCTTCTTATCAGTCTTATACAATTCCGAATTGAAGGAAGGATTGGTGAATTTGACAATTCCATTTTTGGTGATACCAAAAGTAGTAAACACTTGAGCCACTTGCTCACCTTCTTTCTCAGTCATGATATCATAATTCAATAACACTTGGTGGTTACAACATTCAATTAACCCCATTCTTGATTTTCTCACGTCGTCCAAGTTTCTAATGTTCATTGGGAAAAGGCCCGAGGCTTTCTTTTTAAATTCTCCTAAAGCTTGATGAGAAGTCTTTAACTTTAAAGCATAGGAATTGCCGGTTAATTTGTATAAGGAAGTTTTGTAGTTAGATAATTTAACTTTCCCGTCATTGGAAGTTGAGATCAACACATCTAAACCATAGACCTCGTTTTCGTCAAATTTGTGAGTATCTAATTGATTTTTGTTTTCTTTGGTTGGGTTTAATAATATTTCTTTAGGTCCGTATAAAACGTTTCTCTCTTGATTATGACTTAACATACTTTCAACTGGGGTAGTGTCGAAATATTTGGCAACTTTGTCGACAATGTTGGTTACGTCCCAGTTTCTGTTATTTGGTTTAAAGGTTCTAATAGCGGCCTCACTAGCATTCCAGGCAGAATGTAATAAATCAGCCTTCTTCCCTTCAATTGGAGATGATTCAGATTCTCCAATGACCATAGTTTCACCAATGATAGCTGGGAACCCATCAATTTGCACTCCCAACATGATATTGACAACATCCCCATTTTTCAAGGTCAAGTTTTCTTCATCATCAGAGCTAGTAGGAGAAAAATGTGCAGGAATTTGGTTAGGGTTGACACATGTAGGGAAGGCAATTCCTTTTAATACTTTAGAGGCTTTCTTGGAGTTGTAGATTTTGGATAATTCTTCTTCCATTAATTCATCTCCTTTCTTACATAAATCGAAGACTTTACTGCCATCAACGGCCATTTCTTTGACTTGTTTTAATACTCTACCAGAGATTTCTCCCCCAGTTTTGTATTTTTGTACAACATCAGAGTTGGCAATGGAGTAATCGACTTTTTCGGCGGTTTTGGTAGCTAACCTTGTTAGTAAATCGATCCTTGGTTATTTACAAGAGCTATTATTCTATGAGGTTTTTTGATGATGGATCGTTCGCCAGAAGAATAATGAGCCTGTTTTCAGTGAGTCACGAATAATTGTCTCTTTCTGTAGTACATACTATTTGAAGACATGATTTCTATAGTAGAATAGTGAAAGATTTTTCGATTTTTCAACGAGTGCGTTGCAATATTCCGGAAGCAGCTTTAAGGAAGAGTTTGCCTACGCACGTACTGTTAAGTATAATATATATATTACATTAGCGGGCATAAAAGAAAGACCAACCTTAACGTTTCAAGGAGATTAATTCCTTGGGATTGGCATAAGATTGGGTTAACCAAGTAGACTGTAACAATTGCTCTGTATTCAAACGCTTGGAGTTGTTAGGGCTTAGTAATTTGAGAATATAGAATCTGGCCCCATAGTGTAACTCTTGAAAGATTGTCAAACATGGATTCAACTTGAGATTGACTTTTTTGTCATCTAATTCCTCATTGAGCCGATTTATCAAATTGTCTGAAGCAGGGTAATTCATTACGTAATTCTTGAAGTTGGAATCAGAGTCATTGGCTAAATTCCAAGGTTTCTTAAGAAGAAAGATTTGAATATAGGTTACACCCAATGCCCAATAATCAAGAGCCTTAAAATCTATTAATGACTTAACTTTATCAAAATCCTCTCCATTCTGTATCATAGCTTCTGCTTTAAATAATTCCGGCGCTTTAAATGAATTAGTACCACAAAGAAGTTTATGATTATCTTTTCTCCAGAAATCATCATTGAGACTATCCAAATTAACCGAATAGCCAAAGTCACTAATCTTAATATTACCCCCATCATCTATCAATAAGTTTTCGGGCTTTATATCCCGATGGATAATGTTTTGAGAATGTAAATGACTAACTCCTTTAATGATTTGTTTAAAAATCGAGTCCTTTAAATTGGAATTGATGGAAATCTTCTTTTTCCTTAAATAACATAAGTAATCAAGCAAATCCCCTTGTCTATAGTATGGGGTTATAAAAGATATCTGATTAGACTCGGGATCTTTAGTAACATCAAGAATATCTATAATGTTTTTATTTTTGGCCGCCTTAATCATCTTCGATTCTCTCAACACCGAATCATGATACTGAGAATAACTTTCCTTGGACGGATCATACTTTATGGTCTTTATAACAATCACTTCATTAGTAGCTTTAATAGCTCCTTTAACCACTTTTCCATTGGCGCCTTCGTACAAAAGCTTGTCTTGTGGTTTATATTTATGTTCCACATCAGGAATATTAGCATTAACTCCAAGGTCTAATTCAACTTTAGACGGTTCATGAGAATCTGACGTTTCGGCTCCTTTAACGTGTTCATCTTCTTTAATTGTAGTCTGAGGCTCTTTCTGGCTGTTCTCTTGAGGAGCATTGTCCATGTCAGAGTGCTTCTCCACCTCAGCATGACTAGCTATACTAGTCTTATCTATAACATCTATAAGGCTCTTTACCGACATTATCTCAAACCCTTATGGAGATGGGTGTCCTAAAGGCGTTTCAGCTCTACAAAATGACAACGCTGCCACAAATAAGGTCCATGAAGAAGGAAAAAAGATAGTTGAGTAGAATTTAAGGAATTCAAGAAGCTAAGATTTAAGATTTGGTGCGATTTTTGGGGCGTACCTGGAGATTGACAGTTGGGGTTCTCTGCAGTTTTTGCAATTCTCGCAATCCGACCCCAAACCGGAACACTTTGCTGACTAAAGTAGAATATGTGATGATATTGATGGGTTTGATTCTGTTTTGAACCGAATGCTTCTGCTGCTAGTTATAGTAAAGAAAGAGACACCATAGAGACGAGATTTCATAATAGGGCCGGAAATAGCCTAGGCTCATGTCACATTTTAAACTATATTAATAGCAATTGTCACCTTTTGGATTTTTTTTCTTGGAACTATCGGCCATTATGAAGGAGTTCAAGAGACAGATGCATTTAACGGTCTTATGACATTATGCGTTATTAAGCTATCAAAGTGTGACAAACTTATACTGGTGTGTAGATTGATATATATATATATAGTTGAATATTTATCATAGCCTGCATTTCATGGGTTAATTTTAATTATGAAATTTATTCTCGACTCCATCTTCACTATCATCACAGAACCCATCTACATCCATATAAGTATTAAAATATAATTCACTATGAAAAGGGCTTCCTTGACCTAATCTTCATCGGAGCCAGAATTTCTATTCATAGAGACAGCCTAGCCGTACTTCCAACTACAAGGGTTATCAAAGAGATTCAAGTCGGAAACGTAGCTTTCTTCCTCAAAACCTCTGTCGCTCGCTTGCCGCTTTCTGTGCCAAATCATGAATAACCAATCTACATGAACATAGTATCCGTCTTCCCCCCAATAAAAGAGCATTAGCAACATTTTGAGCCAAATGTATTAAATCATTGCGTTAAAACATTACGATTATCAAGGGCTGCAATTTGGTTTCATTGTCCAATAGTGTGAATCAGTTACCCTATCGCGCTAACTCTATTACTCCCAGCGACTATGGTTGCGGCCCAGGTTTACCTAATCACAAGCAGTTAGGGCAATTTAACCTGAAATATCACAGGTCATTGTCTGTTTGTTAATCATAGAGATCAGTAGCAGTGCTTTCTGTGTTGACGTCCATAATTTTAAAGATGTTCTAGCGCCCATTGGTCGAGGTTGTTCAACTTAACAGTTAGTATACCATAATGACAAAAGAAGCTGTCACCAATACTTAAAAAACCAAATTGGCCACCATTTATACTTTCTAACTATTTTTATATCAATTTACGGGCTTTCTGGCACTAAATACAAAGTGGAGTGTAAAATATGTATCTCGGTCTGCATGTTCGCGATAAGAGTGACGTTTTGCAGCATGTCGTATTTAATGTATCAACATGAATCGTAAATGAAACCGATAGGTTATTGGGCTCTAAAACATTGTAAAGGAGATCTGTCATCAGGTTGTTGAATTGACGTGTTTCTGGGGTCGTAATTTAAAGGTGTCACTCTCTTCGTAGGTCTACTAAGACGATTAACATCTAAAGACAAGACTGGAAGTGATCACTAGAATTGAAATGTTAAAAATAAGGATCCCTAAATATTTGGCAGGTTTGGATGCTGTTTAGTGTGCTTATGAAATGGTGTCAGTAACGGCCTTAGAGTAGATGCAAGGAATATAGCACAATCCTGCATGCACAAGAAAGAGAGTAGAGTATTATCTAACGAGCCAACCTTCTAAATATAGCCAATACAAGAAACCACTGCAGTGCCATTAAGATGAATAACCCCTTTGTGATTACAATGCCACGTCTATCTTTATTTCGTTCAGGCACTGATCTAATATCTACCCAGTTAGCATTGGGTTCTGCGACTCTTAATAACTCAATACCGTTTTGATGAGTCTCCTAGCGATACATAAAATCGTATGCCATATATCGTGATTATAGTAGTATGAAAATGCTTTAGCAGATAAATTGATAATCTAAGTAATTGTTAGAGTTCGGGTATTTTACAGACTAGCATATGAACTATTATACTGTTGCAATTGACCAATTGCTACTAGCAATCGCGCTGTAAGCGTCCTTAATTCTTGTGGGGTTTAAGTCAACTGATACTAGAATTGAATGACATCGTACAGTTTAGAGCATATTCCCCAACATCATGACCTTGCAAAAGTTCTGGGTTTTCTGGTCAAATCACGACGTATCATGTTTCTACGTGGGTCCACACCACGAATTCTGGTACCAGGCACGGCTGAATGTTGCTGAATATTGTGGCAGTGACGAGCGTTGAGGGATGGCCAGACGGTTCTATTTCAAGCGAGACCAGTCGGCCCCATTTTAGTTGAAGGCTATGTAATTGGCCCAGTACTGCGTATTACCATTTCCTGACCCACGCTAATAATATACAGTAAATCTTCTCACTTTGTATTCCAATTACCGCAATAGCTAGTAAACATTAGACAATAATAGAATTTCATCCCATGTTTTGTAGCCTTGCTATTTAGAGCAAATTGTATTTTGCATCCAATTTTTAACTTGTGACGTCGCTAAGCCATTTTCATGGTTTTTTTTTAGTATATATATAAATATTGTTCCAATTAACTTTGCAATTGTAAACTAACAGTGTTTTGATTATGTTAAGAAGGTTACTTACGATCGTCCCAGTGATTCTTTTATGTGGAGCTGCGTTGTTGTTGTTTTTCATCAATTTGACAGGTGCCAACAACTCTGGAGTATTGCAAGAATTTTATTGGAGTGAAGTTGAAAATGCTAGAGAATTTGGCTTGCCTTGGGATAGGGCCAGATGGACTTTATACTCCCTTTGTGGGGTTAAAGGGGGAAGAAATTTCGACTGTACATCCACCACTCCGGCTTATCCTTAAAGCAGTGGGACTTGAAATTAGAAAGTAGGCAAACCAATGAAGTCCCCTTGGTATTTCCCAAACACTTAATACAGCACATCCAAACGTCACTAACACAAAAAAGAGACCAACAAATATGTGATTATGTTTACCACCGATATAATTATGATATAAGGAAAACATGACAGCCAACACAATCCCTACTGCTACGGTGTACGAAGGAAAAGTATTGTATGCCTCTGGACCTAACTTTAGCGACTCCTTTATCCAAGATTGGAAGGTAGGCTGACCTTTGGCGTCACAGCTATTGTTGTAACACAAAAACATTAATGGGAATACCCATATATGCCAGGTATTGAAGAAGGATTTGATTTTAGCCCATGTGTATTTCTCTCTTGTATTCAATTGAGCTCCAATTCTTCTTCTTCTTTCAAGTCCAACTAATTTGTCCTCCTCTGTAAAGTACCATACATCAGTAGTAGAAGGGGTGTTGGGGTCAACAAACATAGTATATATGCCTACTGGAAATGAGATTATGGCATCAATTACAAACATCCACTGGAATGCAGGTAAACTTGATGATGGAAATCTTTTAATTACTGCCAATTGCAATGGGCCTGAGACTAAACCTGCAACATTTCCCGACACTGCAAAAAGGGTAGATCTGAAAGATAGCTCCGAAGCGGAATAATTGGAACCTAATAAATATTCCAACCCGGGGAAATAACCAGATTCCAAAAGACCTAAAAAGAACCTAAGGGCGTACACGGCCTTCAAGTTCTTGCAGGTAATCATTAACAAAGTTAATACTGCCCACGAAATTTCTAATCCACCTAAATAGTATCTAGCTGAAATTCTATGAAGAATTAAATTCAGGGGTATTTGGCCAATGATATAACCAATAGTCCATAAGGTTATCATATAATTGTATTGGTTGGTATTCATTTCATAGTATTCTTCCATTCCGTTCACAAATGCAGTAGTAACGTTGCTTTGATTTAAGTTCTTAATGAAGTAACCAAGACAAGCAGAACTCATTAAGAAAAAATCCAATTTAAGTAAATATTTCTTTTCTTTTGGATGTTTATCAGTTCCATCCCATAAGAATTTTGCCACCTGATATTTAAATGAGGATTTCTGTTTGATTATATCATCATCGGAATAGATTGGGTCAATATCTATATATGATTTGTTTACCTCCACCTGTGTAGGCTCAATGTTATCCTTTAAAGTTGAAGCACTCTCATTTTGAATGTAGTCGCTATCGCCAACTCTTATATCACTAGTGGTTTTGTGGCCTAATGTACCACTATTGATCTTATTCCAGAGCCCCATATCCTATGGATTTTTATCCTCTGAGATGAAATCAAACTTTTTTTATACTGCACAATTTTTTAACACAGTTTTTAATGTGGCTGCAATCTTGTGGAGGCTCATTCTCAATAGTTTATTAAGAGATCAAACTGAGCCAATAGCATCTGCGTCATTCTCCGAATAAATAAGAGCTGATTCAATTTAGTAGTAGCCTGTGGCAATTACGTGCTTACGTGCTTGCAGACCATTACTTAGTTCCAGTCTTATATTTGCCAGCTGTTTTTCTTTTATCTACATTTTTAAGGATTAAGCAAATAGCCTCTAAAACTTAATCGGGTATGACTTATAATAGGCAAAAGTAGTGATCCCTTTAAGGTATTCAACGAATCTCTTTATCGTTTTGAGAGTCATATGGTGGATCACACGGCTAGAGTTTTTCCACCAGACCATATGCAAAACTGCTCTTGTGTAAATAAATCTCAACCTCAATTTTTAAACAATGTAAAGAAAAAAAAAAAAAATAGCAACAAAAGGGAATGGTACAGGAATGTGGATGCCCCGTTATACCGTATTCAAGGTACATTGACCATTATTAACCAACTGTATGTACTTAATCGTTAACATATTAATGAAATTTTATTGCCTTTCCAATTTTGATGATGAGGGAGATCGGAATTTTTTAGGTAAAGTGCGTAAACTATGGTGATGGGTAATTTTTTTTCCCCAGTTTACCCAAAAGATTATTTTTTTTTTTTGGCATCATCGCAAAC
>JAKTXB010000048.1:0-16936 GCA_030582355.1 Yamadazyma spencermartinsiae | reverse complement strand
CGCCCCGTGCCCGCACCGATGGCGGGGGAGAACCGCAGCCCATTTAATGGCCCAAAAATTAAAAAAATTCGCAATGTATGGAAATTTTTTTGTCCCCAAATAAGTGCGTTGAGTTGAGACAAGATGACTAAATAATGCACGTACCTTAATAGAGGTTTTATTTGTACCCAACATCTATGTTATGAGTTCAAATGTTTCGGGGATTGTTCTCCGAAACATTAGAGATTGAAAGTGTAACAATTTTAGTGTTATGACCTTGTTCCAGTTTGTAGCATAGTGCTTGCAGAAATATCATTTCTACCAGAGGTAAATAAAGCCAACTATGAGATTGGTTTTAAGCATAGTTTATTAGAAAGAAGATATTTAGGCTCTTAATAGGTTAAAAAGTACATGTTCAGAAACAGATGTGCTTTTGCAACATTGCTTTTAGAGACACCACTTCCATTGGATCAAATTCACAACCATTTGCATTTGCTAGATACTTCGACGACAGGGAATGCCGAATAACGTCGATCTGTCAAGAACGTTTTGCGGCATTTCTCAATGAGGTAATCCCCGAATTACAACCGAAGATAAACTAGCACACGAGTGCTAGTATAGGCACATTCAGACATCTGTGAATATAAGGAAGGTTACCTTTATGTTAGAGAGTAAGGGACGGTATAAGCGTTACCATGGAAACATCATAACAAATCCACGTCTAGCTATTGTGAAAAGAAGCGCTTGGGGACTTTTGAGTGTGATGTATTAGCATATAGCGGAGTTGCGCGCAGTTAAGCCTAACATCCTCACTCCCACGCTTTCAGAAATTTGTGAATACAAGGAAGACTTCCTTTATATTAGTAAGTAAGAGAGGGTATGAGTGTTACCACGGAGATATCATAGCAAATCCAAGTTTAGCTATTGTGAAAAGAAGCGCTTGGGGACTTTTGAGTGTGATGTATTGGCATATAGCGGAGTTGCGCGCAGTTAAGCTGTTTTATGTCCGCGTTATCTCCTAGGAGTTACGGTCCTACCTGTCAACAATGGGTGAAATGTTCAACTTAAAAGAAGAACATGAACCCAAAACCGGAAGCTATAAATATAGGGGAATATCACCCTAATTTTTCTCTTCACTCATCAACATTTCCTGTTATCATAAAAACAGAACATAGATATAATAGGTTGCAAAAAAAATTCGATAATACTAACAATGGCCGGAACTCTTGACTTCCCATCTAAAGGCTTTGGAACTATGTCCATGACATGGGTTCCAGCTCCTAAACCTCTTGAAGAATCTATTGAACGTTTAAATTATGTTAAGACTAAATATGGCGTTAGATTGTTCAATTGTGGTGAGTTTTATCAAACGGACCCAAACTTCCACAACTTGAAATTAATGAAAATGTTCGTTGAAAAATACCCAGACGAAAACATAATTATTGTTATTAAAGGGGGTATCAGTCTCACCGATCACAGTCCTAATGGTTCCAAAGAAGGAATTGATGCTTCTATTGCTAACTGTATTAGTTTTTTCAATGACGTGCCTGTTAGACCTAAAATAGTATTTGAGATTGCTAGAGTTGATCCTAAGGTTCCTTTTGAAGAAACCATTGGCTATATCTACGAGCATGTTAAAAGCGGTGATATCGACGGGGTTTCCATCTCTGAGGTCGGAGCTGAATCCATCAAAAAAGCTGCCAGCGTCGCTCCAATTTTTGCCATCGAAGTTGAATTCTCTTTGTTTACCCAAGATATTATTCACAATGGAATTCTTGCTGAAGCTTCTAAGCACAATATTCCCATTATGGCCTACTCTCCATTAAGCAGAGGGTTCTTAACCGACTTCTGTGTGGAAAGTGATGATTTCCTTAAGACTCTTCACCCACAAGATATGAGAGCTATGAGGTTTGACAGATTCAGTCGTGAAAACTTTGAAAAGAATTTACCTTACCTCAAAGAGTTGCAAAAATTTGCAAAATCTAAAGGCTTGACTTTGGAAGCTTTAGCTTTGAGTTATATCGAATCTGTGTCCGGAACCTCTACTTTCAAAGGCATCCCTAAAGTTACTAAGATTATGCCCATCCCTTCTGGTTCTACCAATGAAAAAATTGATAAAAATTATGGAGCTATAGTTAAGTTAGAAGAAGACGATATCGCAAAGATCCAAAAAATCTGCGAATCCCACGAAGTTCACGGTTCCAGATACAATAAAAATGCTGAACGTCTCTTAAACGGTTAGGTAATCTAGTAACATATATATATAACTATGAATAACATGTTTTAACTGATTCTTCAATAGCACTTGCAACTCTACAATTCAACATCTTCCTGTTGTAGCATACTCTATGAATTTATTTTAAGTTGAGGTATATAGACATTCTATATCGAACATCCTTTATTTAGAGTACGAAAGCAGTCCAATACAAAGACATTAAATTAAAGTAAGCTATAAAACAAGTATATCAAATACAAACAAACAAAAGTGATAGGATTAACACTAACCCCTAGCTTATTTCTTCTTCGATTCTCTATTACCTTTTGGAACTCTAGCCAACCAGTAGAAGAAAACAGTGGCAGCGATATTAAATACAATAAAGCAGATAAAAATACCAAAGTTTCTCCATCTCTCAGAGTAGACAACATTGATAGTACTCAAAAATTGGTCTGTTCTGTTAATTGCACAGAATTGGCATTGAGTATCATTAGGATTAAGCAAATTACCTCCAGCAACTGACATATAATCCTCTAAGAACGTACCACAAGTTTCACCTTGGGGCGCTGGAAACCGCAAGTACTCATATGAAGAACAACTAGCTTCAGCATTTCCTAAAGCAGCAGCCAACACACCTTGAACCACGTATGTGAATGGATTGACTCTATACAAAAACTTCCAAAACCCTGGAAGACTGTTGTAATGAACCAAAACCCCATTGAAGTTGAAACACAAAGTAACTAAAAACATAGCAGTATTAGCAGCGTTTTCAACAATTTCATTGAAGGAAATACACAAATGGGCCAAAGAAGTAGCAAATAAAAAGCAACAAGTCATGAATAACCAAATCAAGGCACCTCTTTCATTGACTGTATCGGTTTGTTGAGCATTACGGTAAAATCCAACAGGATAAGCCCAGCAGAAGTAGAAGATTGTACCACAAAAGAATTGGTAAAAAAGCTCAGCAGTCATTATACCCAAAATAAAAGCTAACCAGCTAAAGGTTCTAGAAGGGGCCTCTTTGATTTCATAGATAGCCCTATTGGCAGCAAAATAAGGTAAAACTTGTTGAATCAACGTGAATAATGGAATAAAAGTCATGAAAAGAGCAAACATTTGATTTTGTAACCCTTGAGCCGTGGAATTAGCTTTAAAGAAGACAAATCCAATAAATAAAGAACTGGTGATAACCAAGAACAACTTCGAGTAAATATAACTAGGAGTTCTCCAGAAAGATACAATAATCCTCCTGGTAACCATAGAATATTGTTTCCAGAACGAAGCAGCATAGGTCTTATGACTGTCGGCGCTTTCGTCTTTTGGAAGTTTGACCAATTCAGTTTCCATGGTTTCTAATTCCTTTTTGACGTCAGCAAATTCAGTAGAATTTCTCCACACTTCGAAATAGTTTTGTTTAGCATGAGAACCTGGAGCAGCACCAACAACGTGTAACATCCATTCAGCTGGGTTAGCTTCTTTTGGACATGGATCAGCACCATATTTTTCAAAATAATTGATTAATGTAGAACAATTTTCACCTAAGTCACCGAAATAAACAGTTTGTCCACCTTTTTGTAAAAATAACAATCTGTCAAATTCTTGCAATAAAATAGCAGAAGGTTGATGGATGGTACACAAAATAGCTTGACCATGGTCAGCCAATTTTCTCATCAACTTACACACAGACCAAGCAGTTTGGGAATCTAACCCGGAAGTTGGCTCATCCAAAAATAATAATAACTTTGGTCTTGCTGCCAATTCAACACCAATGGTCAATCTCTTTCTCTGCTCTACATTTAAACCTTCACCAGCAACCCCGACGACGGCATCGGCATAAGCATTCATTTCCAACAAGTCAATACAGTAGTCAACATAATCGTCCTTTTCTTGCTTAGAAACCGAAGCTGGTTGTCTCAAGTAAGCAGAGAACTGTAAAGCCTCTCTAACTGTAGACGTAGCCAAATGAATATCCTGTTGTTGAGCGTAACCAATAGATCTTTGGAATGAAGAATCTAAAGCATGTCCATTGACCATTCTTAAACCATCGGTAATAACCCCAGTAGTAACTCTTTCTGATAAACAGTTCAATAAAGTAGTCTTACCAGCACCAGAAGAACCCATTAAAGCAGTCAATTGACCGGGTTTGACCCAACCATCTACATGATCCAATAACACTCTATCACCATCTTTGACCTTAACCTGGTAAGTCAAATCCCTCCAGTGGAAAATATTCTTTTGTGCACCCGAAGTCTTATCAGCCTTACCAATCGAACTCGAATCAGCGGAGTTAAGGGCAGTGTCAGCTTCTAATTGATCGGAAATTCCAACTTTTTCATTAGGCAAGCTATTTTCAATATCACCAGTAACAGCTTCGTTTTGTTTCTTTTTACGTTCTTTCAAGGATTTCTTCAAAAACAAAACAATTTCACCTTTTTGCATAGCTCCTTTATTAACTTCAATAACCACCAAGTAGACAATTAAAAAGAAAACGATAAAAGCAATCAAAATTCCGAAGTTTCTCCATTTATGACTATTTTCATACCTGAATGAAAGACCAATATAGTCAGTTCCACTGACTGTACTTCTACCTGGCTCAGATCCAACAACAGAACAAATCCTGTTTTCCAACGGAACATCTTCGTATCCAGGACCAGAAGGAATGAAATGGGAACACTCATAGTTAACTCCATGAAACTCGTTGGCCATTAAAGATTCGAAAGCAAATCCCATAGGGTCAAGATAATTAATCCATCTTGACCATCCTAACATATTAGGAGTTGGAATAGCAAAACCAGTAAAGGCAACTAAAGCAATTAAAATTGTTGTAGCAAAAGTTAAAGCAGAAGCCATTGATTTAGTAACAGCACCAATAAATCTGAAAATGTGGGACATAGATATGGTACAAGAAAATGACATTAACCAATAGAAGAAGAATCTACCTGGCTCCCTTCTATAATGAACCATGAAATAATAGACAAAATTGAACCCAACAGACATACAAAGTTTGACAGGTAACTCTGTAACAATTGATGCCAACCCATCAGCAGAAGGTCTGTACAAAGCAAATTGTTTGTGCTTTTCAACAATAGGTCTTGCTTCAAACAATGACATAATTTCTAATAATGACGCAAACCCATTGAAGAAAACAGCTGTAAACATGGAAACCCCTCTGTCATAAAAGGAATCAGTGGTTGGTTGCAAATTGTAAAAAACAGAAGACAAAATTAAACCCATCATAACTTGAGAAAAGATGGAAAATACTGGAATACTAGGATCACCCTTCATTCTTAACCAATTTCTATAAGCAATATATCTAATTTGCATCCAAAAAGAAACGGTGAAAGGTGATTTAGATCTAACATGGTTAGCTTGTCTAGCATTGTGACTTTCTAAGTATTTTTGTCTGGTATTCAAAGCTTCAGCATCCAGCAAATATTGGTCAATCCTGGTGATTAACTCTGAATATTCACTAGAAGCTTTCCAATAAGCTTCAAATTCTGCAGCTGTTCTTGGGACTTTCTTTTCGAATCCCTGTTTAACAATTCTTTCGGCTGGGTTTGTAATCGAGGTCAAAAAATCAGCGGTAGTTTGTCTCTGAGGACATTCATAACCCATGTCTTCAAAGAAGGCCTTGGCTTTAGCGGCCTTACCAAAATAGATTTGATACCCTTCGTATAACACAACTACATTATCAAATAAATCGTAAGCATCTTGAGAACATTGATAAATAGCAATTAAAGGAGTGGCATCTAATACAGTAGCTGAAGTTTTTAAGGCTCTAATAAATTCCAAAGCGGTGGCAGCATCTAACCCTCTAGTGGCATTATCCCAACACTGTAAACTAGCACCTGACAATGAAGCTTCAGCAATAGAAACTCTCTTTCTTTCCCCTCCAGATACACCTCTAACAAAATCGTTACCAACAACAGTATGTCTGGTATGGGACAATCCATAAGAAGCCATATAAACAGCCGCCATGTGCTTAGCATAGCTTTCTCTATCTACGTTACCTCTATTTTGAGGAGTTCTCATTCTAGCAGCAAATTCTAAAGTATCACCAACCTTCAAATGTGGGAAATGGATATCACTTTCTGCAGAATATATAACATCCCCTCTATGATGTTCCATAATATCTTTAGGGCTTAATCCATCATAACTAATAGTGGAGTTAGGATCAATCTTAAACCCATAGGTTTGTGAGGCAATTGATTTCAATAACGTGGTACACCCAGACCCAGGTCTACCTAAAACCACAGTCAATTCACCTGGAACCATTAAAGCATCCATAGACTTTAAAATGTTAAAATATCTTTCAGGCTTATCATTGAATCTGTCGTTATATAAATCAGAAATAAACTTTGTAGCTCCATTAACAACAGTTGGTTGATAGTCAGAATCGGTGGCAATACCAGAAGCCACCAAATTCTTATAAGCGATCCCTAATTTAGAAGGCTTGTAGTAATCTTCATCACTGTCCTTTAATTTTCTTAAATTCTTGACCCAAAATTTAGAATCAAAATAATCTGAATCTGGGTTTAATCTTTCGTCGATATCGTCAGGATTAAAAGTCTCAATTCCTGGCACTTGAGACATATGAGACAAGTATTGAATCAACTCTTGACTATCTAAATTGGTTGAATGGGTAGACTTTCCAGACCCTTGAGTGAATGTTTTGGCTAACCCATGAATTTGCTCAGAAGCCTCATTATCAAAGCCAGTATAGCTGGCAATTTGATTTTCGTCTTCAGCATCTTGATAAGCGCTTTCTTCGATAGACGAATCTCTCAAAGGAGTAGACATTATTACAAGAAGAAATAAAGCTAAAAAAAGTATCAGTTAGGGGGAACAGAAGAAAACAAGGGCAGGAGAGTGGCGGAAGGTGCATATATATACGGACGGAGACAGATCCTTAGGGGTTACGATACGGTACAATGTTTAGTAATGTCCTAGCCCTTCATACAATGAAAAAGCATAATTACGGGATTTTTGCAACTGCTCTCGGAAGTCGGAATATATATTTGACCTCCGCTCCTAACACAGCCCGTAAATAATACATAAAGTTTCCGATACAGATAAAGAGTTACGGCTGTGACGCCGTGTTAATAGTCTTTGGTTCCTAGACAATTATACGACACCACTCCGGCGTCAACAAAAGAGTGAAAGAAGTAATACTTCTCAGGGCAGATGGTAGGGAGTGGTTGATCCCCCCTTGTTGTTCTTGATTAACTCTGTCTTTCTCATACGTTAATCCGAAAACAGCGGGATAACGGCCTCCCGCAGCCGTGCCAATGTTCGGACGGATATCAAATTTGACATCCATATTCCGAAACATATGCGGAATCGGGTTTGGCCAAAAAAGGAAAGTACCTAACTGGCGATTATTAATTCTGCTCCATTATTTCCCATGTAAGAGAGGTGTGGTAAGTTAATCGGAACGAGATAGATACGGTTAACGGATCGGAAAGCCGTAATTGCAATTGATAAGTGTAGATTAATCTTACGCATAACTTGAGAACCGAACAACGCAATTTTGGTATTTATATCTGCGGACGGTGTCTAACTTTGCCTGTACTATCTTATTTTTTCTTTTCATCTTACATTTGTCATATAAACATCTTCATTTATGATTACGGGTGAGATAAGGTTAATAAATTTTAGAGTCGTACCTTGCATTAGACAAGAATAGATTAATCTTACGATCTATATGAAGTCCGAAGAATGCAAATTTGGTATTTATATCTGCGCACGGTGTCTTAACTTTACCTGTATGATAAAACTATTATTTTTATTAGTCATATAAACATCTTCCTAATTACGATTACGGTGAGATAAGATCAGCAATAGTAGAGCCGTAGTTTGCATTTCTAATCTTACGCCACAACTTGAGAACCAAAAAATGCAAATTTGGTATTTATATCTGCGCACGGCGTCTTAACTGTACCTGTACTATCTTATTTTTTCTTTTCATCTTATATTTGTCATATAAACACCTTCCTATTAACCATGATATAGTATGCTTATTTTTCCTGTGCGTCCTTATTTTCCAACTTCTTATTTTCGTGTGGTTTCGAGTCGATAGCATTATTACCTCCCGTGACTTTAATGTTAACTACATTATCGGTATCAGGCTCGACCTTTTGAACAACAATTGAAGCATCAGCTCCATTGACCTCAGCTTTGATTTCATCAAATTTTACTGGTTTGTCGAACCTGATACAGCTTTGGTAACTGCTACTATAATGACTCTCCTTGCCTTCTTCTGAGCTATCTGTCTTCTGGGATAGCTGAATCCTTAATTCATTTTCTTTTTTAAGGAAATCCACTTTTAATTCTTTGTTGTTAATATTTTCATCTTGGAAGCTGATAATGTACTTGTCTGGTTCTTCGGTAAGCTTCACATCATTTTCAACATTGTAAAAATGCTCTTTGAAGACCATTGGCTCATTGAAAAAGGAGTCACTAAAGAAGTTGTTTGGAATTAAACTTCCATAACCTGAATCAGCAATTCTTTTACTGGGAAATGCCAGTCTTCTCCTCGAATAATATGGACCGTTAAAAGCTTCGTTTAAAAATCTGTCGTGCAAACTAAACATCTTTAACTAATCGATAATAGCTTCAAATTAACTCTGCTAAACTGTTTCAATTGTTTCTGGGGTTCATCATTACATTAGTCTAGCTCCTCTATTTATAGTTGAAGCTTTCAAGCAGAATTATTATTTTCATGACTGGCTGCAAAATTTCTAGAGCCCAAAGGAAATCTATGGAAATTCTGGGGGGTGAAGGCTCGAAAATTCTAGTTGGTAGAGACACTTACTGATACCAGGTTTGTTAATGACCGCCTAGGCGGCGCTGTCTTAGAATTTCTCCACCTTTTCTATCCCACCTCCAGCTAGCTTGTATATCATACAGCTCTTGAACTAAGAAGTTGTTTGGAATTTTCTAGGTTGCTCTCTATTACAATGTATTTTCAACCACGATAGAGCGACGATTTCAAGAAAATTCCAGAACCTCTGTAGTTTAGCAAGATAAGACAACACTAACACGTTTTGACACTAAATTTTGATCGTCGTTTTGATAAATGTTATTAATTCTAAATTCACAAAGGATATGGTGTAACTCAATCTAGGGTTGCAACTCACTCTAGTATTGTAACGATCTTGTGCTGTAGCCCAATCGAGAGAAATCTCATTATTTGGTTCTCTATGGTGGCTCTCGGCAGTTTATTCTTAACAATCAAAGGAAAGCATTTTCCAGGCTTAAAAGTATTTGACAGAGGTATATTGCAGCTGTGCCAACTCTCTCCAGATCGCTATTCGAGCTCCGTCTAGGTGTACTACATTTTAGTGTGTGTACCATTTTGCTGTATTTTCAGTTCCCGGCGCTACGTGGACAGGAAATATCACTAACTTGGAACCTGAAAAATGTCATTTGGAAGTAAAGCCGCTCAAAGATTAGCAAATAAGATCGTTTTAATCACTGGAGCATCGTCAGGGATTGGGGAAGCTACTGCTAGAGAATTTGCCTCTGCTGCCAATGGGAACATCAAGTTAATTTTGGCTGCTAGAAGAATAGAGAAATTAAACACTTTAAAGACCCAATTAACCACTGAATTCCCAGCCATCAAGGTTCACGCCGGATCTTTGGATGTTAGTGCTAAGGAATCTATTCGTACCTTCCTAAGTGGCTTACCTAAAGACTTTGCTGATATTGATGTATTGATTAATAATGCAGGTAAAGCCTTGGGACGTAGCAATGTCGGAGATACCAGTGATGAAGATATCGAAGGGATGATAAATACCAATTTGACTGGGTTAATAAATGTGACAAATACCGTGTTGCCTATTTTCAAAGCTAAAAACAAGGGAGACATTGTTAACATTGGCTCAATTGCTGGAAGGGATACTTATCCCGGAGGGAGTGTGTATTGTGCCACCAAAGCTGGACTTAAGTTCTTTTCTGGCAGCTTAAGAAAAGAACTAGTCAATACAAGAATAAGAGTTATGGAGGTTGATCCAGGTGCTGTCTTAACTGAATTTTCTTTGGTTAGATTTAAAGGTGATCAAGAGAGTGCCGACAAGGTTTATGAAGACACCGAACCTTTGGGTCCCGAAGACATTGCTGAAATTATTGTCTTTGGTGTCAGTAGAAAATTGAAAACTGTTATTGCTGAAACTCTTGTGTTTCCAACACATCAAGCTGGTGCTGGCACTGTGTACAAAGGGTCTGTGGGGGATTTGTCTGACTAGATCTAAACAAATATATGTTTCACATTATGTAATATAGACTTAAATAGGTATTTACATCTTTTAGTAAGGTCTTCAGTGCATAAAGCAGTTATTTAGTTGGCCCTTTCCGGTATGTACCGACGACGAACAAATCTCTTCATCAGAATATGAAGAATAGATTGTCTATGCAAAGTTGATCCAATCCAAAGTCTGGAGCCAAAACTCTTCAAGTCCAGCTTCAACTTCGGGGGCTTCTGTGTTTGCTGGGACCAAAGGAGTAGTTGCCATTGGTTCCATTATCTTGTCAAGATATGTCTTACTTTTATCACTACTCCTTGATTTCAAAACACCGTACAACGAGTCTAAACCGTCTTTAGCTAAAATCTTGGTACTATCTAGATAACTGCCATATGATCCATTAAGAAAACTCTTGGTATCCTGTAATGTGCTCCATAGCTTTCTTGCCATATTATCCGATATACTGGAGAAACTACTCACAATATAAAATAAAAGTACAGTCGAAGTACTTTCTAGATAGGTACTGATGAAGATAATGGGTTGAATCATGCTAACCTTCTTATTTAACTTTATGATAAAATCTGATAATTCCATGGCCACGTTAACACATTTATCAGATCCTGTCTGCATCTTTTCACGTAGTGAATCAGGGATTTGTGTGCCCGTATTATCAAGATATGCCCTAAATATCAAAAAGGGGCGGAATAAGATGAGCTTTATATATAGATAGTAGATCCTTATCCAAAACCATTCTGTTACTCTTTCCTTTGGTAGTTTATCAACTTCGTTTGTGATTTCAGTTTGAATCAATAGCTTGTCATTGCTACCAAAATAAACATCGTCGATTTCCAGTGAAAATTGCTCTATTTTACCAATAATGGTCAATAGACCATTTGTAGAGTTATATAATTCGCCATGGATTTTCATGAGGTAAGAACCAAATCTAACACGAAGTCTCAGATGCTCTGGTGTGGCCAGGAATGCATTTGATTCACCATAGCCATCAAATTTGAAATCCTCTTCTCGAAACTGTGGAGGCCTAACATAATCACTTAGGCCGCTAGGTCTTCCTACACAAAAACTCCAATATTTTTCGAATTGCCATGTGGTTATCCAAACCCTTCTATGATGATGACTGTCAAATGAGTGTGCCAGCTTTTTGACAACGCTGTTCTTATGAAGTCCAATAGCTGCCAGTATTCGGACTGCTATTCCAGAGTAGCTATACGAAAGCGCTGTATCTCCCAAAGAACAAGCACATAAACACATAAAAAAGGTAATTCGAACGGCTTCAAATGACACTTGAGAAAAAATTGTTGGCACTGTTTGAAAAGCCAAATTATAAAAAGCTCTAGCCACAGGGAAGGCATTAGGGCTGCTTTCACCAATGTCAAAATAAGAAGTAGCTGCTCCCACTGATAAAACCAAGTACAAAAGGGCCCTATCTTCAGGAGAAGCACCGGGATTCATCCAAGTATCAGAGGCAAGTTCAAATAGTTCTGCAGCCAGAAACATTGGTAATGGTACCCCCCAAGTCTCAAGATACGCCACCAAAAGTTTATTCATTGATTCAGTACTAAAATTTTCTAACGAGAAATCAAATGACCATGAATGTTCCAAAACAGTAGGTTTCATACCAAATCTCTCGAGACCAATACTCTGGTTACTTTCCTGATCACTCAGAGGTTTCAATAAATGGTTTAGTTGATTAACAAATGAAAAATTACTTGCAGATCCATAGTATTCAGAGTTGCTGTGCTGTCCTGTTATAGGCAAATCTGGCATTTCAATTGGATCTTTATTCAACAAATTGGATCTATTGAAGCTATTACCATTATATTTCTTGATTCTACCTTCCGTTTTGAATCCGTTTGGTGGACGTATAACACATTGTTCGCCATATTTACTACACTCATTACAAATAGAACCACCAGTACATTTTATTTTCCGCTTTCTACAATTTTCACAGGCCCTTGGAACTCTGGGTGACCTTCTCTTCTTTACAGATTCCATTGACTATCGTGGTTCGTTATCATTTAGTGCGATAAGAGCGGAATCTTAAGCAGTCTTTTGTTTGGGCACGACAGTGTGTGCATTTATATGGACACCAAAAAATAGTATTCATCACATGGACTAATGAAACCACTCAGGTATACGCAAGAAGCCCTTGTATACTTTGTAAATGGTTGGTTGATTACTGCTCTTTCAAAGACCCCGACATAAGACTAATTTCATGGGTTGAACTAGAAGAAACATGACAAATTAATGGTGGTCTGCTTTGGGGACCCTTAAATCAGGGACACACAATCCCCAATTGAGAATAACCAGTCTCTTGTACAAGACTGGGAAAGGCATTACTCTTTTTGTCTTGTCTAATACACGTTTTCGAAAATCTAGGGGATTATTTGGCATGGTTTGTAATTCAAGGTTTCCATAATTGAAATGTCATAGTCACGAAGTACAATATATTATCTGCATTATTCAATATGGAATCTGTGTTAAAATCTTAGTGAATAAGGTACAGAAATGTTTTTTTAAACAAAAAAGTGTAAGACATTACTTCATCGTTCTAGTTACTCCAAATTAGGAAGTTTGGAACCGGGTTCAATTTTTCTGCGCGTTGTCGTAAAACGACATGTTGAGCCCTCTACCTAAAGCAAGGTATATTCTACTTTGAGTAGGAATTGTAGGCACTAAAAAGTAACCTCTAGGACGCTGAACTCCTTTCATTCAATTCTGATACATGGTTCCCCTCCGATGATGTTAACAGGACGTTATTTTAGAACTTCTATTGACAGTTGAGGTAACATAATACTAATTAGTTTTAAGATGGAAAAAGCGGGCCCTATTTATAACTTAAATTCAATACGGATAAATATTTATAGATAAAGATGTAAATTAGAACAGTGCAGTAATAAAACAGTATAAATACTAATTTGGTTTTGATAAAATAATAGAGGATTAAAGGATTGACGATTAGTAGTACTCTTTTTAAACTCGAGAATGGGAAATCTCTGAATATGTATATTACGCTCAAACTAGTAGATTCGGCAGTTAAGTACTATTCCCTTACGAAACACTCACAACCAGATATTGAATCCAAATGGAACAGCTGGTTCAGATACTGCGTTGGTCATGAAATGACCTATCGTTGTGGTCTACCCCAGCGCAAGGGGTGGCTCCATCCTATGGAAAAGATAGAAACATTATCACAAATATATTAAAGACACATATTTTGCCTTATCACAAATAAAATACACAGTTTAACTCAGAGGACATATCTGAACATCAAATTCTCCTTATCAGTCAAATCGAGAAATTCAACGTTTTCGATTTCTTTGATCTCACCTCTCGCAAACATTTCATCTCTTCTTTTATTTTCCTTCCAATTCAAATACCATTGCAAGCCAAAAAGAAGGATATTTACGCACCACAATACCAAGCAAACCTTTTTAGCAGTGTGGTAATATGGACCATCATTAAACACATGAGGGCCAATAAAATACGACAACGAAAATGAAATCAACACAATAGCGTTTGTAGTAGTTTTTTTGGTATAACCAGCAGTGTTGGAACTTACAAAAGAAAGTATCAACGTATAGGCAATGTCAATGAATCCGTTCATAAAGTAATAAGCCAAAAGTTGAACGTACTTATGATAAGTGTAGTGATTTTCTTGAAGACCAATTTGAACACTAACACAGATCAAACAGGCAACTTGGGCACCCATACATGTCATTGATCTTAGTCCCGTCCAATCAGCAAACCGTCCAAATAAAGTGTTCATAAAAGTTTCGAGAAAACCATCTGGTAAAGATGTTAACAATAAAGATATATCAGTATTCCAACCATACGAATCTATTAATTGAGCTGCAAATGAGGAAGTACCACCCCCAGGGATTTGAGAAGTGAAAATAAGAACAACATATTGCCAGGTTCTATAATCCAAGAGGGTCTCCACAAACTGTTCCCTTTTAAACTTATGGTTACCAATTCCTTGTTGATTAACCTTGATTCTATGAAGGGAGATCACTTTTTGTTCATGAGTTAAGAATTTGGCTTTTAAAGGTGAGTCTGACATAAATAAGAACATCAATATTCCAAATATTAAACTTGATGCCCCAACACAAAGAGTCATAATTCTCCAAGAAGCCAAAGCGGGATTTGTGGCTTCCGCTCCTCTATAAGCACCAAAAGCGACTACAGAACCAATCATCGAGAAAAATCCAATAGAGGAAGTCCAGAGACCAGTTCTGGTCGCATGTTCTCTTTTTTTGTACCATTTTGCAACAATCAAGACAAATCCGGTAGGAACAGCACTTTCAAGGCAGCCCATAAGTATCCGACAAACGTATAATCCGGCAGCATTGGTACATGCAGCTTGGCACATCAATACTATAGACCAGCTGATAGCACAAATGGCAATGTACCGAACCTGATTGAATTTTTGCAAAAGACGGTTATGAGGATAAGCAGTGGAAAGATATCCAATATAGTATAAAGAAGAAATCCAACTATATTGGTCACTTCCAATGTTACAATCCTCATAAAGTCCCATAATGGTGGAAAATGAAAGCATTTGCTTATCTAGAAATTGCAAGCCGTATAACATAAATAGCCAAGGAATAATGTGGTAATCAATTCTTCTTAACACATCCTTGGTTTGAGTTTCGTCTACATTTTCCAATGCAGCTTCATTTTCTTTAACAAAATGATACGCCTCATCGTAATACTCTTCTTTCTCATCAATGGAAACTATGTTGGCAGTAACCTGTTCTTTCTTATCTGTATGTGTATCACCTTGCCTATCCAAATCAACTGTGAGTGATGCATTGGAGCTATCAGTAGTTTTGTCCTTGTGTGCCATGTTGTCTGCCATGTTTGTTAAATATTCTTGGCTTCTGCAGTTTTGACAGGATTAGCCCTTTAAATAAGTGTCTGCTGTTGGATTAAGGAAAACAACAGGGGAGTGTAGATACGGCCACAATGTGCAAAGTGAGTAATTCAACATATATAACCCATGGGTAAGTACTGGGGTCTTAACAATAGATAAGGTTAGATTTCGGAATCACTTTCTTCCCACTTCCAGGATCTTAAGATAACCACTTTGACAGGTCCTTCTATATGCAGGATGGACGATTTACCTTCCTTTTATGTACTTTTTATTGTATGCAGAATTGACCGGTGAGCGGAACTCGTTTCCTTACTCGGATCCACCTTCCTACACCAAGATCTTAGTCGGGGTTATCTTGTGAGTAGTTCGGAACTAGATCTTATCGTATGATACTTGAAAATTTACTTCCATAGATAAAAGATTCATGTTGCTGAGGTAAAACTCCCGATAAGCTAAGTTCCAAGAATCTCAAATGTCTTCTAAAGTCTTAATTGTGGGTGCCGGTGTATTTGGGCTTTCAACGGCTCTTGAGTTGAAAAAGCGTAATTATAACGTCATAGTATTCGATGCTCATAAAGTGCCTTCTCCTTGGGCCGCTTCAAAAGACTTGAATAAAGTCATTAGAGCTACATATAGCAATGAGGTTTATTGTAAGCTTGCACTAGAAGCTATTTCGTTGTGGAATGTGGATCCTACCTATGAAGGTTGCTTCTTTAAAAGCGGGAAGCTACAAATGGTACCTACAGAATCTAATAATAAGAATTCCATTAAGGCAGCTATAAAAGCAGTGGAAAATTTAAAGAAATACGGAGGCAGCGATCAAATAATCACATTTAAAAACGGGGAAGAAATGGGTGCAAAATTCGACATGCTCTCTGATAATAAATGGGGAGATCACAAAATCAGCTATGCTTTAGATTCGGGTTATGCCTTGGCAGCTAAAGCAACTTTGAGGGCTTATGATAAGTGTAAAAGTATGGGAATTGAATTCATTTTAGGAGACAGAGGAAGAATTATCAATGCGGAAGAAGGGTCACTAACAAATGCATTGAACGAAACCTTCGAAGGTGATACAGTTCTACTTTGTGGAGGAGCTGCTAATGGTTACTTGGTTGATCTTGAAGACCAAGTCAGAACGTTGGGAGAGTTTGTTGCTCATATAAAACTCAATGACGAAGAGTACGAGAAGTACAAGACCATGCCGGTTGTCCACAAGGATGAAGGGTTTTTCTTCCCTCCAGATGAAACTACTCATCAAATTAAGTTGGTTGTGCAAAATATGAGACTTTTAAATACTATTTCAAATCCAATGAACTCGAAGTCTTCTGTTTCCCTTCCCAAATATGAAGGAAACGGTAAATTTCAAGGGATTCCGGATGAAGCTGAAAAGACCTTAAGAAATCTTCTTGAAGAAACAATTCCTTCATTGAAAGATAGACAATTTTCAAACTGCTTAGTATGTTGGTGTGGGAATACTTTTGATCTGAACTACAAGGGTAACTCCATGAATCGACTCCGCGCGCATAGTTAAGGACCCGAAAAACTGTATCGACTACCAACCCTTAACTTAGAGAGGTCTGGATCTCCTGAACCGACTCCCAGTTT
>JAKTXB010000047.1:0-21261 GCA_030582355.1 Yamadazyma spencermartinsiae | reverse complement strand
TATTGTTTCACCACTATCATTTATAAAATCTGAATATTCATATGATCAATATCTTTTTTTTTTGCACTAACTCGTTTAAGATGATATCAAGTAATTGCGAATAATTCTCAAAAGATCCAGCCATGCCAAGGGTGCAGCTATCTTATCTCATGAAGTGCGGCGAATTATAATTAACTTATCATAGTGTAGACTACATAGGCCCATAGTTGGCAGCTGGCAAACGACCGACATAAGTTGGCCACATGAAGTTATTGAAGGTTAAGAGACTTAGACAGGGCAGCTCTACCAATATGGAAACAAACACAGAAAATAACACCCCCAAACTCAGTCTAGACGAATAGCCAAATAGTAATCAAAAAAGTTACCTTTATCTTAAATGATGCTTGATGCGGACAGAAACAAGAGGTTTAGATATTGTTTATGGTTTTTGCAGAGTATTTTTTTCAGTGAAATCCAAAACCAGATTAATTTAACTTAATCGGGTTAAAATTGATTATCAAACACCCTAGCTATTATTGTTTTTCATTTTTGTGGCCCATTATTGTAACATGCTGGTAGGGGTATTTTATAACTTAAAGTTGTCAGTTGTTGCAGGTTGCTAGTAAAACATAACCAACAAACATGAATGCTCTCAGGCTGACAATCCAACGTCGACCCTTAAACGTCTTCGATGATGGTAACTAGAGGGATCAGGGTCCTAGAATTAGCACATTCTTTTATCGTATGAAATGGTGCCAGACTTTAAAAAAGTAGTGCATGTTCCAACCAGTACAAACTCCTGTCACTGCATACAGATGCAGCTTTAAAACACTAAATGAAGGGGAATATTTTGACTGCTAAAGTAAAGAGGGAAGGTCAGAGAATAAAACGGAAACTCCAAACGACAATGTTTTAGTTTTACGACACGAATCTTGCAACGACAAGGTACGAATCTTGCAACCGTGATACTGAACAAACTCATTCTCATCTCTCACTATAAACCTTAAAAAGGGTCTAGATTTGTTAAATTTATACTTAACTATATTTACATTACTATGTGAACCATAAATAAGATCCTGGTTTTAAGGTGGCGACTTCTACTTCTTATGGTGTTTTTTTGCAATTCTCTTTAATGCTCTTTGCTCATTCTTCATGACACCATCAACCATTTTATATTTACCTTTCACACCTTTAGGTCTTCCACTTAATCCTCTATTACTTCCTCTAGCCACAACCAATGTAGGCTTTGGTCTAGTTTGTTGTTTTTTCGTCAATTTCTTCATCAATTTGGAAATTTCATCAGCTTTATCCCTCTCAGATTTACCACTGTCTTCATTAATCAAATCAGATTTCTTTTTCAATTTTTCTAATCTCTTTAAGGCTCTCATCTTTTTACGGCCCTGTGCTTCTAAGACTTTCTTAATTGGTCTAGCATTTAATTCCTTTTGCTTCTGTTTTATGGCAGCGGCGGCCTCCTTAGTTATAGGTTTGGAAATCTTGGAATGTCTCTTTTCTTCGTCCAAGAACCATTCTGGTAGATTCTCATTATCCCTGAAAGAGTATCTATTTAACCCTTCTTCTATTAAATCATGTCTGTTCTTATGTCCTAATGCAACTTGATGTGCTAATGTCATAGCCTCAACAGTGGCCAAATCGTTTTTCTCTTGCTCACCAGCTTTGTTGTACCTTTTATCGAAATTGGCATCATCAGAAGAGTCTCCTTCATCGTCGCTGATCTCGTTATTTCCCTTGACAATTTCAAATCCGTCATCGTCACTATCATCCGACAAATCAGAGTCAGAGGAATCAACAGGCCTTGTATCCTTTTTACCTTTGTGTTTACTATTTGATTTATCATTTTTGGAGACTTCATTCTTTCCAGCTATTTTTGGAGCCATCGAGCTCAATAAATCATCGTCGCCAATTTCTCCAAATAATGAGTTAGCAGCAAAAAAGTTTTTAGCACTATTGCTTAAACCATCTTTAGATTTCTTCTCTTGAATTAATTGGTTAATATGCTCATCATCATCCAGATCACTTTCACTTTGGCTTTCTTGCTCCATTTCATAATCCTTTTCGTCATCATTAGAGTCGTTATCTTTGAATCCATCCCATCCTTCGTCATCCTCATCTCCTCTTAACTTTTTGGCCCTATACTTAGCGTCTCTTTGTGATTTACGTTCTTGAAAGGCATTATACATGTCATCTAATTGGGCTTCTAACTCATCGTTTTCTTCATCACTATTCATGGCTACTGCTCCAGAGTTTCCATCACCATTATCAATTTCTACTCCTTGAAGACGTTCCTGGTCAGAAAATATCATTCTTTTCTTACCCTTTATTAATTTATCCAACTCACCAGTTTTTTCAGCTGACTTCAAGTTGAACATAGCCAATGAATCATTAGTAGAGGCTTCTATACCGATATTCATATCAGTTAACATGTTCATTTGCATTCTTTGGATTTCCTTTTGCTTCAATTCATTCTTATGTTTTTTCTCTCTCCTTAATTTTTGTTTTTGTTTTTCTCTTAATTCTTGTAACTCCTTGTCGATTCTCTCGTCTTCATTCAATGGCTCAACCTCTATTTGGGCTTTGTTATCTTCATCATCTTCCAGTTGGTCGAATCCCAACAATTCTCTTGCTTGTTTTCTAAACTTCAAGATTAGTTTGAAATCTTTTTTCCCCAACACTTTTAAATCCTTTATGCATTCTTGTAATTCATAATTAAAATTCTTTAACTTTTTAATAATCTTAAACTCAGATGTTTCTTTATCTTGGTCAGGAATGGTTAACTTATTTAGTTCTCCCAATCTATTTATAGGATCTTCATCTTTGATGAATTCCAACAAAGGCATATCATGATATAATAAATAGTCACCTTCTTCATAACCTTCTCTTTGTCTTTTCTTTTTCTCAGGATTGAATACCTTAGCCTCATTATTCTGTTTACCACCCTCTAATTCTTCAAAGACTTCCTTTGGGTCTAATAACCTAGGGTCTAATTTTTTAGGGGCTTTAAAACCCTTACAAACCACAAAAATTTCGGCAGATACATTACGGGATGATGGAGGTTTGGTTGCTTCCACCTTTTCGAAAAGTTGTTGGAAAACCCACATTAGATTGTTATAATCTCTGGATCTGAAAATTTTAGTTACAAATGTCCCACCATTATTCAAATTTTCCACTGCTAATTTAAGAGCCTGCAAGGTTAACTGGGATTGTGTGAAAGCGTCTTGAACCCAACCCAACCCAACATTAGGAGCCCCATCATGTAGCACTGTATCAGCTTTCCAAGTCTTCATATGACCTCTTAACTTGGATCTACAATCTTCAGTAGTAATATCAGATTGGAAAGTTATCACATTAGGCAATGGTTTGATGGGAACAATATCTACACCAATAATCAAGGAGTTTATGGGACATAATTGTGACGCTACTTGACACCAAGACCCAGGAGCGGCACACAAATCTATGACTACTTTAGATTTTTCTAAGAAATGTCCATATTTTTCATTGATTTGAATAATCTTAAATGAGGACCTAGCACGGTACCCTTTCTCCTTGGCCAAATGATAGTACCTATCTAAACGCCCTTTGCTATTCTTCTTCTGAACTCTACCCATGGTCCTTTAAGTACTAGTCTTCTCATAAATTTTTTTTTTTTTGTGCGATGCGATGGGCTGCAAGAGAGAGCGAATACAGGATTCGTGGTATATACCGGAGACTAGCTGGGAGATGCAAAATTTGTATATTAAAATTACCTATTTATAGTGCCCACTCTTTTATAAGAGCTTGATCTTTCGTGTTATCTCCAATCAAATTATTATCTACCGAAATGATGTTACTCTCATTACAAAGTACACATTCACTTAACATAATATCATCCAATTCTTTCTTATTAGTATTGGAAGAATTCTTCTTGAAATTATTAAAGATTTTTTTAAATCGGTAATCTCCCTTCAGCATTAAATAATGTTTAATCAAACAATCTTTATGGAAATTGTGGCCACAGTTAGGGAAACTGATGAAGTTTTTATTGATCAACAATTTATCGCATATTTTGCAAGGTTCACCTGGTTCAATTATTGTAAAGATTTTTCCCTTCTTCACCGTATCGTTCGATTCTTTAATCTGGGCATTCAATCGGTTGGATATATTTAATGACTCTTTCATTTCCATGGATAATTGATGTATCTTATTGTTATAATTATTCAATGACCGAATGATCTCCGTCTTGAAGTTGTTGACCATAATCGACTCTGGAAACAATGGTAACAAATCTTTCATGCTTAAAAAACTTGAATTAATGGCATTATTGTAAGATGCATCAAGTAAGTACTTTAAAACTTTATTGGCCTTGACCAGTGTTATCGTCTCTGCTTCATGTTTCATGTCGCTCTTGGTTTTCACCAGTTCAGCTATATCAGTAGTCAATTCTTTTACCACATTAGCAGTGTTACTACCATTTTCCTTCATGCCACTTCTTTTATCTGAACCATTAAGAGAACTATCACCATGGATATCCAGAACGTCAACAGAATCAAGGATGTCAAACTGCCTTCCCTGAACTACACCATCAATCAAATATTTAGCAAACATTAACCAATTTTTTTTACCTTGAGTGAAATTCTTATGATGTAGCTTATTCTTTCCAATGTTAATAGGCGAAGCATTAGCATCACTATTTGAATGATTGACTGTCTCATTATCGCCAATATCTGAATTCATACTAACATCAAAGTTTCCAGCAAAGTTATTACTTTCAATGTCGGTATTTTCGTTTTCGATATGAGCATTAAACTTATTCAAAACGTAAATAGATAAATCAGTGAGGCCATTATCTATCGAAAGCTTCAAAGCAGGCTCAAAAAGCTTCATATCATTTATCAATATGATTATCGCAGGCTGTATATGATGATAGTCAAGACAGAGCCTTAAAATGAATCCAGAGTCGTATAGCCTATTATCCAATTTTATAAAATTCAAAAACTTGATAATCTGTTTGTTGATGTAAGTTTGAGGATTGTTACCCTCCTCATTGGAAATTTGATCCATTGGATACGTAATCAACAAACTTAAATAATAATTATTGATAGTCTTATTCTTTATGTTCTTGTTGAAAATAATTTTCTGAAGAAATAAAATCCCATAGTTATCAAATATTGGAGTTGATTTATTTGTTTTGTTGTATATCAACAAGCTAGGCAATAACTTTTCAAAATTCAAATCACTAAACTTTAACCAGGTTTCTATAGTTTTGTTAGGGTAGTTCACTAATAGAATAGTAGACTTTTTATATATAACATCTTCAAATTTTTTAAAATCATTGGAATACATTTTCATTAATATCTTTATCGAGCTCTCCCAATCCTCTAGTTCAATATAATAGTTTAAAATGAATCCGAAATCCTTATTTAATTCGGCCAAATATATCAACTTACTATTGTAATTTAGCTGATTCATAATCTGGTATACAGTCTTGTTATCGAATATCATGTAGTTAAGATTAATGAAGGAGTGGAATTTATCATCGAATTCACTCAAAAAACGACGCTTCAAGTCAACCATTGAATGCCGACCAAAATTAGCTGTTTCTTGGTTCAATAAATTATTTTCATTATTATCAACCATTTCCAAGTCAGTTTCTAGTTTATATATAATTCTTAACATAAGTTCTATTATCCAACTCGATAAAACAATAATTCTAAGCTTGTTCTTTTCAACATTTTTGCTATAATTAAATTTCACAATCAAGTACTCCACTAATAGACGTTCTGAAATAAGACTAGTTTTAGATACAATAGAATGACTGTTTTGAAGGTTCAAAAGCATAAGACAAATCTTTTCAAATGGTTCCGTCAGTTCAGCCAAAATTTTGATACCTTTTATCTGAAAGTTGATTAACTCAAAATCAAAGTTGCCATCATCTTCTTCATCGTAATCTACACCAAAAGCGCCTCTTTGTAAATAATCATACCCTTGTTTAACCAAAATCATGTCTTTCTTAAAATAATTGCTATCTCTCGGCCCGTTTGTATCAGTCCTGTCAAGAGATTGCAAACATTTCAACGCTTCATCATACTTTCCCATTTTGTAGTAATGGAACCATACTAAGCTTGACTCGTTATTAACAACTAACTCATAAATGTTTTGCCTACTAAACAACCAAAAGGTATTGCAAGAATAATCAGCTGTTAACCCCAAAATTGTTTCTCCAGAAGTTGTTAAAAATGAACTTAAATTTATTAATTTGGGAGGCTGGTTCGACAACTTTGAAAATATTAACAATTGACTATGATTCTTGGATAATGCTAGTATGTGGTGCTGGGATAGAACTATTGAATTAGGAGAATGAGAAACGCTAGTCATTGGATTAAGCTTTGTTAACTTTGATAGCATTAGCTCATAATCATTAGAAATTATCTGGTTTGAGTTATTCAAGGTAGATAACAACAAATATTCAGATCCATTGTCTGTCAAAGTTGGAGACTTCAATGACATAGGTATGACTTTAGGGTTTGTTTTGAAAACCTTGATTAATTCATTATAAGAATTCTCGAAGCAATCCCATTGGAGGATATTACTATCCGTAATTACATTGATAGTTAAATTATTGTTCGTAAAATTGACCCCAAGAATAGAGCCCATTGAAAGTTTATAGATTTGTTTAATGTATCTGTCATCTTTCTTATTGTCTTGATTTATATGTGACTTTATGTTGGATATATAGATAGCATTATCTTTGGTAACTATCAAAATTTCACCTGTTGCCTCATTGACCTCAGTAACAGTAGGGAAATGAATCAGGTTTATCATGAATCCTTTAAATCGAGGGAGAATCTTAAACTTATCATATTGATTATGAAGATAATAGTAGGTTGAATCATTAACCTGGACAATAAAATGCTGCCCGTTGGGAGATAACCAACTGTTGCTTATGTTGCTGTCTTTGGCGAATTGGAACAGCTTAACTATAGCTGGGTTATTCAAGTCTATTTTATAGATTAAAGATTCCAAAATCAAGTACATAATATTATTCTTCACCAACACTTGTTTCAAATTATCAATATCAAACTGTAGCTGCACTGATTCTATTTCAAAGGTGGGTTCTTCGGTATCCTTGAATTGATAATCATCAGGATCTTTGTTATCAACCTTTTCAGTAATCGTGTTATTAGCGCCAGCGCTTACGCTACCAGTACTGGAAAAACCTTTGGAACCAGAAGGTATCTCATCACCGTGACCCTCCCCATATCCAAAGCCGTTGGATAATTGGGGGCCATGATCATCGTCTTGATCATGACCATTTACATTATTTAGATCTTGAGACATGAGAGATAAAGCTTTTTAGTCGTGGTTCAAAAATCAGTCGCATTTTGTGAGACAATCGGCAATAGAACTGTGCATTATGTGCCGGCCATTATGTGCTACTTTGAGAGTCATCCTTAGTGCAGAGTTCCCTATAAAGATACAACAGGGGCAAATGATTCATCGTTTTATTCCATTTTACGTTCTTTCACATCATTCAATTCTTGTCTCTTGATCATTTCCCCTATATCATTTACATCGCCATAAAAGTTCCAAATGAATGATAGTATTACCATTGTGCAGGAATGATGAATTGTGCGACCAGCGCCCTCAACAGCAGGGATTGAAAATATATAAACCTAAGTCAGCATTTGTTGCCAGCTGTTATATTAGGGAAATGGTTGAAATGAATGTATTGAAATTACAGAAAAAATATCCCAACTTAGATCAAAGTGAGTTGTTTGAAGTTATTGAAGACTTCAGAGGTATTGACTTGGAAGATACCGGATCCGTTGAAAAGAAAGCTGTCATTAATGCAGTTGCGAAGGCTGGAAATTATAGTTATGATGAAACCAGAGAAACTTTGAAAGACGTCGATGTGGATGCCTCTGGTAAGGTAGAATTGGATGATTATGTACAATTGATGTCGAAGTTGAAGGAAAGCAGGAAAAGTGCTGGTATTGCTTCGCAAACTACCCCTGGGTTATCTGTACCTAATGCCTCTGGTAATGATGGAGGATCTCCATCTCCTTTATCACCAAAGGGTGCTCCAGTTCCTACTGCTAACACCGCTCATAAAACTTATATTACTGGTAAAACCTCGGGAACTACTCATACAATTAATGATGAAGAAAGACAGGAATTTACTAGGCATATCAATTCTGTTTTGGCAGGTGATCCTGATATCGGAGATAGGTTACCCTTTGACACGGAAACTTTCCAAATATTTGATGAATGTAGAGACGGGTTAGTATTGTCTAAATTAATCAATGATTCTGTTCCTGATACTATCGATACCAGAGTGTTGAATGGTACTGGTACCAAAAAGAAAACGTTAAACAACTTCCAAATGAATGAAAATGCCAACATTGTCATTAACTCTGCCAAGGCTATTGGATGTGTGGTTGTTAATGTTCATACAGAAGACATCATTGATGGAAAGGAACACTTAATTTTAGGTTTAATCTGGCAAGTTATCAGAAGAGGTTTGTTATCAAAAGTCGATATTAAATTCCACCCTGAGTTGTATAGATTATTGGAGGATGACGAAACTTTGGAGCAATTTTTAAGATTGCCTCCTGAACAAATTTTATTAAGATGGTTTAATTATCATTTAAAGAATGCAAAGAGTCAAAGAAGAGTTAATAATTTTTCTGGTGATGTAAGTGATGGGGAATGCTATACCATTTTATTGAATCAATTACAACCAGAACATTGTGACTTGTCTCCTTTACAGACCACGGATCATTTACAAAGAGCTCATCAAGTGTTAGATAATGCTGACAAAATCGGCTGCAGAAAATACTTGACGCCAACTTCATTAGTAGCTGGTAACCCTAAATTGAACTTGGCATTCGTCGCACACTTATTCAACACTTACCCTGGATTGGACCCAATCGAAGAAGACGAAAAACCAGAAATTGAAGAATTTGATGCTGAAGGGGAAAGAGAAGCTAGAGTTTTCACTTTGTGGTTGAATTCTTTAGATGTCGATCCTCCTATCGTGTCCTTATTTGAAGATTTGAAAGATGGGTTGGTGTTATTACAAGCTTTCGACAAGGTTATCCCTGGGTCTGTATCTTTCAAGCACATTAATCAAAAACCTTCTAACGGTAAACCATTAATGACGTTTAAAGCTTTGGAGAATACCAATTATGCCGTAGAAATCGGTAAAGCTTCCAACTTTTCCTTGGTAGGTATTGAAGGTGGTGACATTGTCGATGGTAACAAATTATTAACCTTGGGGTTAGTTTGGCAATTGATGAGAAGGAACATCACTAATACTTTACAACAATTAAGTCATGGATCAAATATTTCTGACGCTGATATCTTAAAATGGGCTAATGGTCAAGTCACTAAAGGAGGTAAACTGAGCACCATAAGATCATTTAAAGATGACAGTTTAAGTTCTGGTGTTTACTTATTGGATGTTTTACACGGCATGAAACCAGGCTATGTTGATTATGATTTGGTATACCAAGGAGACAACCTTTCCGATGATGAGAAGTATGCCAATGCCAAATTGGCCATTTCTATTGCCAGAAAATTAGGAGCTTTGATCTGGTTAGTACCAGAAGATATCAATGAAGTTAGAGGAAGATTGATCTTATCATTTGTCGGAAGTTTAATGACAGTTGCTGAAGGTAAATAGATTCTCTTGAATTTCGTATTTGTTTCTGACCTAAGATACTTATGTTTTTATTTTACTGCTACTTTTATTATTACTTTTTATTTGTTACTATTATGTGAAAGAGTTCTTTTTACTACTGAAAACTGATTAGCTCTATTTGTAAAAATATATAAAATCTATTTGTTAGCGTAAAAAATCAATAAAGACACTACTTAAGCGCACTAATTGGCCAATGAAAAATTTGTTTAATCGAATTACCAGTGTATATACTAGAGTCCACAATAATGTCAAAGGTATTACCATTTAGCGAAGCCAATACTAAGAGAGTTAGTTCCTTGTTTAGACAAGCGTTAAGAACCGCTTTTGATAGCTCCTTAAAATTTGATGCCTACAGAAATGAAACTATAAAAATTAGAAAACAATTCGAGGCTAATAGAGACGTATCGGACCCTCATCAATTAGAAGAGATTATTAATAAGACAAAACTCAAATTGGCTGAATGGAAGCATCCAGATCCTTATATAACACCTCAAAGACCAGGTGGTACTAAATACCAGAGAAACATTGACCCCCCTCATGAACACGTCGTCCCAGGCGACTGGTAATTTTCATATTGTCTATGTCCTCTTCATTGAGGTAGGGCTTCTGTATTTTCACCTTGTTCCTTTTATTTAGCATATTTTATTTGTACTGACATAGTATTTATTACATAGATCATTCTGTTACAATAAACGTTATCACGTCGAAACGCCCGTATCCAGAAACCCCATTTTGTTTGTACACGCCCGATTGATCTTTCTTTGTAATCTCTTCTTTTTGCAACAATTTGTGTACGCAGAAGATATTATGGAGTTATTGGCTTGGTTCAGTAATTGGGCGTCAAGACTTGCATCGAGACTAGATGAGTTCAATGCACATCTTCTAGAAATTTCAGACCCTTTTATTACAACCATGGTTGACGTTTCAGACGAAACTAAGGGCGGGTACAAATATGAAACAAATATGAAACACAGTTTGAGCTTGGCCCCTGCAACAGAAGCTTTTGCCACATACAGTGGAGATGTGAACACAATCTCACCAAATGGAAGTAATGTTGCTCTGAATATTCATAATCACAACAAGGATACTACTATGATCTATATTTTCTTGACTACTATATTATCTATTCTCCAGTCGGAAATATTTGCTGGTATATCTATTGTATGTGTAACGCTTATTGCAGTTGTTGCTTTGGAATACGGATTTAAAGTTCTAAACCCAAGGGAAAAATCAGGTGAAATGGTAAATGATAGTTGTGCAAGTATGTCTGACAGCAACAGCAGTGACAATGATGATTATGAAAGGGATACAAATTCCGCTTTGTATTCGGAAGAGAGTAGAAGTGAATCAAATGTTAGTTTCAGTTTGAAGAGACATAGCAGCAATCTACAGGGTTTAAATGTGGACTATTTCGATAACTGGTTCCCAGAGGAATATACTGTAAGTGATGTTAATAGCGTTAAACGGATAGAAGATAATTTTTTATATGGCAAGAATTTAGAACTAGAAGACTCGCTAATGGATATCATAGATTCCAAAGAAAACATCAAGTCTAAAGAAAAGAAAATTGATATTAGCAATTCTGATTTTGTTGCCAGCGCAAAAGCAGTTTTAGATAATGAGCCATCTCTGAACTGGGAATTGCCTAGAGCATTGAGACCATCAAACGTCTATCAAAGTAACGCAAATTATATGGCAGACTTTGTTACAGACCCAATTCAGAACCACATTTATTTGAACCAGAACCAGAATCAGAATCTATCAAGCAATTCGCTAGCATCTAGAATTAACATTGATCTACAAGAAGAACTAGAAGCTCATTTGATTAATTCCGACAAGGACAAAGAAATAAGAGATCAAAAATCACTAGACGAATTGCTAGATCTGTATGATGAGAAACTAAAGCCTATAGTTATGCCTTTATTGTTGCCAAGTGAACTGCGGGGCTTCCACAAGAGGACAAACATGGAAACAAACCAAATCCCCAATGGTCCTTTTTATGAAATTCCTACCAGTATCCAGGCAATATTGCAATCACAGGGTGAATTCAAACCTGTCGACTTTTTTGAGTTGAATAACAATCAAATAAGGCTAGATTTTGATGATTTTGATCTTGATTCTTTCCTGGAATCAAAATTCAATGAAGATATAGAAGCTTTGAGTGTACTGGCAATTCACGTTTTTAGGTTTTTTATTTGTACTGATTATGAAGGAGATAATCCAGGAATTCCTTGTTACACGAGGTTGATCAGGGATAATTTAATGAAGTTCGTTCATTTATTGCAAGGTGATTTATCATTTCTGTTGAAATTTGAGCTAGTTTACTTGATCAATGATTTAGTGACGTTCTCAGAAGATGGAAATATCACTTCTGAACAATTGGAAACATGCTTCAGCGCGTTACTAGATTTTGCCACATCCAATGACGACCAAGAGGAGGCTTCCAAACAGGAGCTAGTTTCTTCGAATCTAGCTATAATCACTTGCGCATTGACCGAAGAAAGTTTTAACCAGTTCTTCCTACAATTATTAAATAAGAAAATGGTAGAAGCAAAACATGGTAATGAGCAGAACATCAAAAAGGCTCAAATATGCCTTCAATGTTTTAAATTTTATATCAGTTTTAACAAAACCAAGTTTGAGAATTCATGGTCGATGACTTCAGGTTTGCAAGCACTAAAAAGTATTTGTTCAATGACAGACATATTAGCTACTGAAGGAGAAGAAATGAGAAGAGTACAAGGAGGGGAACAAGATAGTGGACTATTGTCAGAGTTAGTGATTGTCTATTTGATCTTTTTAGAGTTAGCACTTTGTCACCGCAATCCAAGTAGCCACCACTATTTGGAATACGCTGACATAAGGAATAGGTTGCAAGAAATTAATCAATTCCTTAGTCCTTTTACTAGTAAGGCGTTACCGCCTCCTCCTTCTTGATTCGAGCTTTAGTTGCAAAAAAATGTACTGAAAATAACCAAATGTCGCGCGCGACACCGAGACATAGCTGCAGATTTCCTTTGAGATGAGCATCTACCAAAAATTTTTTTAATTTTCAATACCTTTGAATATAAAGTATAAATATATATAATGCCTAGATCTAGACGTTCAAAGTTAGTGACGTTAGCACAAACAGAAAAGAAGGGAAAGGAAAACAAAGAAAGAATTTTTGACGATGTTAGAACAGCATTGGATGAATATAAATACGTATTTGTATTAAGATTAGATGATGTTAGAACCCCGGTATTGCAGGATATTAGGCGTGATTGGGTAGGATCCAAATTGATATTGGGAAAGAGAAGAGTTTTAGAGAAAGCTTTAGGTGACACCCCAGAGGAAGAATACAAAGATAACTTACATGAATTGTCTAAAATTTGTGATGGGGTTATTGGATTGTTGTTAACCAATGAAGAGACCACCACGGTAGAGGATTATTTTAACTCTTACAATAGACAAGATTTTTCCAGGGCAAATAGCAAATCACCAATAGATTTTACTGTGCCACAGGGAATTGTATTCTCAAGAGGGGGACAAATTCCTGAAGAAGAAGATGTACCAATGTCACACTCCTTAGAGTCTACCTTAAGAAACAAATACAAAATGCCAACTAAAATCAAACAAGGGAAAATCATATTAGAGAGCCCATATCTTGTATGTGAAAAGGGTGATACTTTGGATGTAAGACAAGCATTGATATTGAAGCAATTCGGTGTAGCAGCTAGCGAATTCAAAGTAAAAATGATTGGTTATTATGACGGGGAAAATTCGACGGTCACTAAATATTAAAAAAGTTTGAGCATAATGTGTGTATAGTAAATACTAAGTAATTCGATTCATTAATATAAAGCAAAATAGGGCTATGTAACTACATTAAGTAAGGTACATTTGGTCAGACCAAATATCTATCTTATTATATACTACACTATCATTACAAAACTCGCAGCCATTCAAAGGTATTATTCATCTATAACTTGAACACAAAATACCTTTCCTCTACCATTACCTATATTAGTTATACCATAAGTATTGCCGCTTGGTACTTGGAAAGAACATCCCCTTGTAACCACAAAAGTGTTATTACTAAGAGTAATTTCTAGTAGTCCTTTAATAACATGGAACATATAAGCACAATTTCCACTGGATTTAGAACTTTTGAATCCCTCATGTGGAAAATCCATTATAGCAACAGCTATCTTGTCTGTATTTGAATCATCGAAAATCTTAGCGATTTTGTAATTATCGATTTCCGAGTCCTTGGATTTAGGAGGATCTATTAGGAACTTCTTGATATCTGGGGTGTAGGCAATTGATCTATTAATTAAAGATTCTGAATCATTATTCTCAAATATGTCTAATTTCAATTGTTTCTCCTTGAACCATTCTGAGCCTTCAACCTCTGGATCAGACTCATAATCATAATCATCGTTATCTTCAAGAGCATTTTCACTTCCGCTTTTATGGATAGCTTGAGAGGCATCAAGGGAATCAGAGTCCTTTCCCGTTCTTGAACGTGTTTGGGAATTAGATCTGGACCCTGATTTAGATTTGGACTTCAGTGATCTCGTTTTACGTCTCAGAGAGTTCTGCTGAGTAGGTGCTGGAACATGTATAATTTCTTTAATCTCTTGCAATGGGATTTTTCTGATGTCGCTAATTAAGGTACTGTCCGGATCTTGCTCTTTTTCATCAGCTCTCGTGTAAACAATACGTTCGCCCCTCCAAAATGCCAAAGGTTGGATTCTAGTACGCTTAGAGCGCCTCAACCCATCCGGTGGAGGAGATGGCAATGGCGATGGTTTGACTGATATTTCTCTCGATTGAAAGTCTTGCTGTGGTGACTTTTGGTTCCTCTTTGTTTTACTCCCTAATCCAAGAGCCATATTCTTGGTTAAGGATGACGCTTTACGTTTCTTGGATGCTTCTGGAGATTTAAGTTGGCTTTGTTGAGGTTCTGAGATATCGTCATCACCAGCTTCTATGTCAGACCCAGGTAACACCGGATCTAGTGGTTGCTCGTCCAACACATCTGCATTCAAGTCATCATACATGCTTGGCCCAGATGGTGAGTCTTCGCCTACAAACAACTCAGGAGAATGATCTCCTGATTCAGCACCATTATAGGTTTCCGGTGAGTGAGGAGTTTCCACATTTCTTTCATTAGTATCATCATTCCCAGTAGAATTTTTAGTTCTTCTTGCTTGGGCCAGAAGTTTCTGCCGCCTTTCTTCATTCAGCAACGGTGACTTGGAAGGTGGGCGCTTATTCTTAGATATGGAAATGGGAGACAAGTCGAATTTGTCTGTCTCAGCGTCCGTGAAATTGATCTTTCTAGCAACTATGGCGTCATCTTCATTTGAATGTGTCCGTTCATGTTTTGAGGCTTTTGTATTATTCCTGGTTCTGGCTCTGGCAGTAGCGGATGTGGAATTGCTAGCATTCGTCCCTGAATCACTATCATCTTCACTGAAAAACTCATCGATATCTTCCATATTATATCTGTCTTTTTTCAAATTCTTCTTGGGCCTGAGCCCAGTCTTCCTGGACTGTGATCCCAAGTTCAATAAATCCATTGGATCACGATTCTATTGTACTTTAGGGATTAATAAACAAGGTTGACAACGCGAATTTTAAATGATCAAAACAAAACACAAAGCGTGTGCATGTATGGCTGCGAAACTATACGAGGCAACAAGAAAGTATGCGAGTATGACACATATATTTGTCCTATACTATAAATTAAACAGGTCCATTATGGAGTTTGCCGCGTTAGATAATTCATAAGTTAACAAAAGTCCATCGCTATAAGACACGTAAAGTAAAAAGCGAGGAAAATCAATCAGGGCCGAAATCTCTCGAGTAGATAAACCAATTATGGTTCTATACCCATTTGGACTTAAAGATAATGCAAGCGCATTAGGGAAGAGATATTCTTGACGGAGGCCATAAACACCTCTATGCTGACACAATCTAAAAATAGATATTAATCCTTGCTGAGTCACGGCGATGTAACAAGATAATTCTGGTATTAAATGTGTAATAGAAATTCTGTTAGAAAATTTCGACTCTTCATTAAAGGGAATATCCACATTGAAAATGTTAGCGGTAGATGCATTGCATAAAAGGGAGTTGGCATTGAATAGCCCTACTTTTTTGGACGTTGAAACCACAAGAAAATAGTCATTATCTTCAAGATCAACCTTAGCTTCCTGCAACTGATCTTGTGGTAACTGCTGAAACTTGTTGAATTGTTTATTAATTCTTCGATAGTCGTCCGCAGTGGTAGTCAACTTAGGATGCAATTCCTGGTTGTAGCTATCTTTATTCAAATTAAGTACAGGTGTCTCGAAATATTGCCAGTTGGTAGCAATACCAAGATTTGAATCTTTGCGTGGTAGTGAATTGAACAAACTGGATTCAGAAATGATTCTAAAAATTTCAGATTTATTGGCTAACAAGCCATCTCCAAACACCAAATTCAAGGAATGTTGCTGACTGAAGTATTTTTTATGGAGAGGAATAGTGGTCCAACAGTCCTCTCGTAGTAATACTCTGTTGATTACTTTAGGTTGACAGAATAAGTATCTTTTAAACATATCAAACGCATTGACGTCAGTACCTAACTCTAGTTGTTCCATTCCTGAGTCAACATAATAAGCTCTCTGAGTTGCCCTATGTCCATTAGATCTGGTTCGGTTCTCTTGCTCGTGTTCTTGTTCTTGTTGCGAATAATAGCCATGTTTCTTGTTCAATGGTCCAGCCACTGTGAAAAACTTGAACTTAAAAATAATTAATTCTCCTGAAATCGAACAGCAAGATACCTTTGTTTCATGTTTATTGCCGTCTTTGTTGTGATTTAGGAAGCTGACGTTTGGGATATTGTGCAATACTTGATGACTTCTTACGTGGTAAAACCGTTCATCAGATTCTTCATAGATAAATAAAGTGAGACTTTGAGAATTATCCGACGTTACCAAGAGGTTTATGGAATTATTGTTTTCTTCCCTATGAGTAAGAAAATCTAATCCCCAGGCACTAGATTCCAACTTTATCTTTAAATCTGGATTAACTTTAATATCACATAAATTGTTGCCATGTTCTCGATTCCTTGCAGCAAATCTCTCGATATGTTTAATAAGACCATCGACAAAGTATATCAAAACATTTCCATCATCAACACAAACTCCCAACACTGTTTGACCAAGCCAGTAGCCAGTCTTCAAATAATTGATAGTATGAGGGAAGTAGGGCCAGGTCGACAATAAACGATCCGAAGTTGATGTGAAAAAGGGTTTAGTATCAAAGCTGACAATAGGATTCGAACGAGGAGCACCAGTGACCGGATCAAAATCATAAATCATTATCTCTGAATTTGAGGCATTAATTAAGTAAGAGCAGTTGCTTAACTTATTTTTTATTGTCACTGATAGATTGTTTTTATATTTCCGAACAAATTCATGATTGCTTAGTTTCGAGATGTTTTTAAACTCAAGCTTCAAGGAGTTAGGGTACATTTCATGCGGTGACTTCTTGACCAACTTGTAGTGATTAGAAGGATCTATTTGGGAATAATCGGGATTGAAAGGATCTATTAGGCCATCATTAATACGCAAAGATTCTTTAACGGTGTCATTATGAACCTCTAACTCTACATAGGAGGAGACGTAAGGATGTATCGTTTCTGGTGCAGATCGAGAATTAGAATTAAAAGGGGACCTGTATCCCTCTGCTCTTGTAGAAAGGGCTCTGGGTCTTGCGTGGTACTCGTATCTATTAAAAATCTCATCTCCATCCAGTCCTGCCTCTTCACTAAGATCATCATCGTCATATTCAATTCCATTATTAAAGCTTTCCCTCCGGTCTCTATAAAATGTATCAGCATCATCATTGTCTCTTTCGAAGCTAAGGAAGTCAAAAATGCGTTGGTGTTCTTCCAAAGGAGAAGAATCGCCATTCAGTTCATCATCATAATCGTCATCAATGACGACTTCATCATTATCCATCACCTCCCCGGTCCTCCCCTGATCTCGGTTGAGAATATAGGTCCTTACCAGCCCATCCCTATCTTCATCATAGCTTTGCCGATCTAGCAAAATTCTCGTGTTTTCTGGGCTGTGCTCATTATCGTTATCATTATCATCGTTATCAAGATCATTATTATCATTGTAATCACGTCGTGTAGTCATAGGGTGTCTATTGACAAAATCAATTGAATGGAAAGAATCGTCATCACTCACAAGAGTATTTACATACAGCTTGAGCAGTCGCTTAATTCCTCGGGACTCTAGAAATAACAAGAAACTCTGTTCATCCATGATCCCTTCGTGAATAGTCAGTTACTCTATATCCGCGACTCTTGAAATACCTCTATCTCTATCTCATTACTTTTGAATCATCTTCTACAAAGATGACAGAAGGGAAACATCACGCTGAATATAGCGAATATGATTCCAGTTTGACAAAGGAGGAGATGTTGGAACAGGTGGTCTTGTCCTATGGTGCCTTAACAGACGGATGTACTAATTGGATTACTAATCTCGCTAACTGCAGCGCATTGCTTTGGTATGGATATCATTCTGTAGGGATCCCTATTAATTGGAGTGGATTTTACGTGAAAGATCAAGATAAGTCTACTGGTGATAAGATTGACTTAATTTTGGGGCCATTCCAGGGGAAGGTCGCATGTCAAAATATTGAGTATGGAAAAGGCGTTTGCGGGACTGCTGTCAGTACTGGGAAGACTCAGCTAGTCGAAGATGTAAATGCATTTCCTGGTCATATAGCATGTGATGGGGAAACTAAGAGTGAAATAGTATTGCCGATAATTCAAAATGGTCATAAAATTGGGGTTTTGGATATTGATTGTTTGGACTTGAATGGGTTTGATGGAGTTGATGAAAAATATTTAACTCAGTTAACTGACTTGATTGTTAAGACTTGTAAGTTCTGAAGTACCTTGTATATACTATCACCGTGTTGCTGCTACAGTTTCTTTAAAAAATAATATTTATATATATATAAAAACAATAATAGCGGAACCCTATATAAAAAAATTTCGAACCTATAAGCCACAGGTTCTTTTTATCTTTTTTTTTTTTGGATTTTTAAACAATTTTCTAGATACTCTTCATTTTTTTTTTATGTTTTCTCTTTACATTCTTTTTTTTTTTTTCTTTTTTGATTCTGTTTTTTAGCAGTCTGTTTCCTTTCAAAACATCGTCAAGAGAAGCACAGTTTAAAAAGTTCATTCACTTCCGTCAACATTAGCCCTTCTTTGTTCCTCTCTTTCCAAATTATGATACAACAAACTTTTAGCTTTTTCGATGGCATATGGAGTACCAGATAAAGTAAAAATTCTTTCCAGTTTACCATCGATTTCATCGGAGATTCCAATTATGGCCCCTGAGATTTTACGAACCCCTTGAATTCTGGAGCCATTCTTTCCAATCAATGCACCCACTATATCATTATTGAAAGATACAGTGGTAGTGATGAACTTGGAATTGTTGCCTGGAGTTGAGGTAGGGGATCCACTGCTGAAAGATTTTCTCTTTACAAAAGGCTTAGGAGAATAATAGTTAGTACCAACAATAGAGGAGAAATCTTCAATCAAACATCTGGAAATGATTCTTAAAGCATCATATAAATTGTCAACTGCACCTTGCAATTCAACTAATCTCTCATTTGAATTTGGTAGGAAAGACTTGGAGGCGATCATAGAAATATCGAAATTTGATTGAATTTGCTGAATTCGAACCCCTTTAGAACCGATCAAAGTTCCCATTTGACTATTCGGGATTAATAGTCTTAAATTGGTTGTTTCTCCTGGAGTATTAGGATTAATACTTAGTTGTTTCAAAGGAAAGTAGTTATAAGTCGGTAATTCATTAGATAAATTGGCATTGCATAAAGCTTGAGCAAAATAGCTTAAGGCTTTGGCACAGTTATCTAAAGTCCCACTAACGGTTAAAATACGTTCATGAGAACCTGGCAATAATTTTGAAATTCCGGCCTTTGTATTAGTTTCTTCTCTAATAGAATCAATAACTCTACCATTTTGACCAATCAAACAACCACTTTCTTTGGCACTTACCAATACTCTATAATTGATTAAAGTGGAGGAATTCTCTGATAAGCTCGGTAAAACGGCTTTGTTGTCATTAGTGTAATTAGTATCGAATAAAGATTCAGATTCTGTCATTATGAAAATTTTGAATATTCTTGGCCAATATAAAAATTAATGATGTCAATGGAAGGAATGAATAAAATATAAAAAACTCTATGAATTAGGATATAATGTACAGCTTCAAATTTACAAACAATGATAATAAAAAAAGATATTAAAAAAACCCTTTTGTAATTTACAATTTAATAATTTTATCGTAACCGTCACCAATGAAAAAAATCAACTTCGATATAAAAAAACCGATAATGAAAATAGAAAAAAAAAAAACAATCGAAACCGAAAAGAAGCGATCAATTGATATATACAAGGTATGTGGGATCGATCAACCTTCTTCAAGTCTCAATTTGCTGTATGTCTTTTCAAACAAAAAGTTACTCTCGCACTAGTGGTTGGGTTGGATCAACGAAATTTCGACAATGAACACCAGCACAATTACAACTCAATATAGCAATGAAGCAGGCAAATGAGCGTTAATATGTATCTGAGACGGACGTGTTAATGACCTGTGTATCAAAAAACGAAAACAAAAAATGCCTCTTGAAACAACTACTCGTGGAATGGAGAGGGTAGTCCGACAATCTGAGCGTCTTACGGTGGAAGAAAACTCGTTTACGAAGGACAAGTTATAAAAAGATAAAAAAATGGGAATGGAAAAGAAAAGAAAACCTGGATTGATATGAAGCGTGGAACGTCTTTCTTATAAGGGAGGTTTCTCTTTTAATTGACAAAAAGGTCCTAGGCGTAAAGGTAGTTTTGGCCAAAAAAAAATCGGTGGTTTTGTCTTGTCTTTTATATAACGAGGGGATGAAGTGCGGGCGAGAGAATCGAGTAAAATAGTAAATTGGGCGAGGAGCTCAATGAGAGACCATTTCGGCCAGAGATAATGCCATTGCGGCAGGGGCTTTACAGTAACGCTGTGCTTGATGTAATCTTAATTGCAGTATAACGATCTGAACCTTAGAAGCCAATCCTTTGGGGTGTTAACAAGTTGCACAATAAAACATTAATGTGCAGTTTCATCGATTGATTAAGAAACAATTTTCCCCTCAGACTAACAACTTCAAGTTTATGACCCATACCACTACCTTCTTCTATACCAAGTGGTGGCTACCATCAAGTGAAAATTTTTTTTGACGAATTTTGTGGTTCTGCTTGTCGGGCTTCAGCTTTGTGTCACAATCAACAATAATCGCTGAGGTATTGTGCAGGTTTTGGTTTGTAGCGTTGGGATGCACTTACATATGCTAAATCTCTAAATCCAATCTGGGAATTAGCCCCCCGCCTAAATATATACGGTAAGCCGTCAGAGATCCATAGCTTCATGCGATCACTAGTTCATAACAAACGTTTGCGTCTGGGGGTACTTAGGAAAGTCACTGGAATCAATTAAAAGGGTAAACAG
>JAKTXB010000046.1:0-27422 GCA_030582355.1 Yamadazyma spencermartinsiae | reverse complement strand
CTACCTACAACATTATCACTACATGTTCGAGTCTTACCAACAAAAGAATCACCTGATGAATCAAGGACGGACGCAGACGGCAAAAGGTATTCCGAAGACCTTTTTCCATCGCGACCGCCATTATCTACATCAACTCTATCTTTTAACTCCAAATCAGGTCGCTTTTTGGGCCTCTGATAATCATAACGATTTCTAAATGGCAGTCCCGTATCAGAACATGACTCACTAAAGTTGGAGGTGTTGGTATCTAAAAGGTCGTTTGCTACAGCAGTAGTTTCATAAGCTTCATCACCAACGACTTGTTCAAGGTCGAAGTTCTCAGCTGCGCTTTGTGAAAATGGCTGCAAACCGGATTTCGCAGCCATTTCTTTAGGCTCAGCTGAGCGAAGAAAACACTTTAATTGATACCTCCTAATCTTGAAAAAGGACCTAGCTCTACTCTTAGCATTTACAACTCCATGCTTACATCTTAATTTCCTCTGAGCTATTTCTTTGGGCTTAGCTGAACGAAGAGAATTCCTTAATTGATATTTCTTAATCTTGAAAAAGGTCCTAGCTCTACTCTTAGCATTCACTACTCTATGCTTACATCTTAATTTTCTCTGAGTAGAGAACAAAGGCTTTCTTGCAGAAAATCTTTGAATTTTAGGTTTAGGAGCTACTTGTTTCTTTCCTGCTAACTTTTGAACTTTATCTTTAGCCTTTTTAAAAAAGGATTTGATTCCAGCTCTTAAGTTAAGACGGGAGTGGGATGATGATGGTTTAGAGATACTAGAAGAAGGTTGAAAGTGCAAGTTTAAATTGAGGTTGACATTCATCTCAGAAGGGATGAAGTTGGCGTTTAATCTATTGATTAAGCCGGTTTTGGGAATGGGCAAGTGGGGTTCGGGTAAAGGTGGTGGGCGTGAAAAGAAGACTTTCGTGGGAATTTTAACAAGTTTTGGCATTGTATAATGTTTGAAGACTTTTATGGCTTGTAAAAAATTCTTAGGTTTTTAAAAAGATATATCCAAAAAAAAAATAAAAAATGGAAAAACCTGGGGATTTATAGTCTCATAGTAATTGGCTTGAAAATGGCTCGTTTGTGGCGTTCACAAATGCATTTGTGAACAAACTCAATTTTTTGAATCATAATCAATGAAGAGTAAAGAATACCAAATCCAAGTAAAATATGAAGGTAGAAGTTTTAAATGACTAGGCAGGCTCAACGAGCAAAAAACCAGAGGAAAAATATGTGAAAGCAAAAAGATAAGAACTCAGTATCATAATAATGGAGCTTTGAATGTTCATTGTTGTAAACTATTGCTGGCTCCCTATAGTAAAGTAAAAGGGAACAAAGTTTTCCCTTTGAAGGTTCCCATAGCTGATTATCAACACATACTAGCGTCTTAGTTTTTACTTTATCATTTGAAAGTTTCTTTTACTTGTCGTATATATGGCCTAACTATTTAATTTTCGAATGGTAGCAAAAAGTTTGCCTAGCTGGAACACTTTTTTCACTACTAAGCTTCTAACAAACCTTGGAAAATTCTTCACGATCCTGACTAGTAAAGACCCCGATCCTCGATAGTACTCGACTCTCCCCACTTTGCTCTTTTCAAAATCCTTAATAATAATTTTGGCGTAGTCATCGGGTGAAATTATTGTGTGATCGGATGTGAACTGTTTAGATACATCAAGATAATCTTGTATCCCTTCTTGATAATAACGAGATTGTTCTGAGATTCCACCTGCATTTGGCATGTACGTTCGAACTCCACCTGATAGGATACTTATAACTTTCACTCCAAAAGGTTCTAACTCAAAAGCTAATCCATTTGCATAGGCATTAATAGCAGCTTTAGAACTGCCATAGACTGAAAGAAATGGCAACGGAACAACCCCTACTGTCGATGACATGAAGCCAATTGTTCCTTTTGACTTTATAACGAAGTCGATTAAGTCCTTGGTAACTTCGAGCTGTCCGAAGTAATTCACTTCAAAAATTTCCTTTGAGATTTCTTCATTAAATTCGATAGCAGGGGCTATATACGAAAGTCCAGCATTATTAAATAAATACCTAACCTCACTATTATACTCGTTCATGATTAAAGTTTGAAGATTCAACCTAGATTCTTTGGAGGTAATATCTAATTGAATAATTCGGACACCGTAGCTTTCTAGTTCTTTCATGGGTTCGAGTCTTCGAGCCCCAGCTATCACTTTGTAGCCTCTCAACGCAAACTCTTTGGCACAAGAAAATCCTACTCCAGAAGAGGCACCAGTGACTACCACTGTTCCTGGCATATTGTTGAACTGCTTACTTCATAATGGATGGGTTGCTGGATGGGTTTTATAGCCCCTGAATCTGACGGAGCGGAATCATTAGTTACTATTATGTAAATATTTATCTTTACAAGTTGCAACTCCGTCCGCTTCTACCCTAGTTACTATTATGTAAATATTTACCTTTACAAGTTGCAACTCCGTCCGCTTCTACCCGCGCGCTTCAACTCCGCCCGCTTCAACACAGGGTTGCATAATTGTTTTCGCAAAAGGGCATGTCATCCCCAACTTGAATAGCTTCCACGAGATATTTTAACTAGTACTTGTTCAAAGTTGGATTGAAATCATTTTCCTTATATGTAGAATCGATCTTTTTTTTTTTTTATTATCTAATAACTATAAACGCTATTTGAGCCGCAGGTAATGTTTAATAGTTCAACGGGAAATCATTGATATGTAAAACCACCAGAAAGAAGCCAGATTTGTACCTCACAATGCCATAAGACTTTATATCTTAACCTCTGGTATGAAATTGAAAGTGTCTACTGCAGCATAAACAACAATATGCTCAAATTTCGCAGATACTAGTTCTTTGCTCGAAATTTCTGGAAACTACCTATCAATATAAAGACGATATATTGAGCTTGCAATTATCCTAGTTTAGAGGCCATCCGGTGTTAAAAACTTTTGCAATCATAAAAAACCAGGATTGTAATTAATGTAATTCAATAACACACAGAGAGCGACTATATTTTGGTCTCTTCTTCTTTATCATAGAAGGAACATACGTACATACCTCATTGTGTTTATACCGACAAAGTTGGTTCTTCAACTATATAGCTTCCTAATAGCTTCGAATGGTTTGGAAAGTTTATATCTAAAGGCAAACATTTTAGTTAAAATCACTCTGGGAAGCTTACTCAAGTAATAAGCAGTCGTGGCCAATGTGCCTCTGTAGTAATTGAGCTTTCCAAGTTTACTGTCCTCGAAGTCACCGATCACTTTCTTAGCATACGCCTCTGGGTCCATTGGATATGAGTCTCTGACTAACGCGTCTCTGGCTTTAGATGATTCCTTGATTCCGTTGACATTATAATAAGAATTCTCTTTCAATACAAATGGATCACTAATGGGTGTATTCACAGCTCCGGTAATGTAATTATTAACTTTCACCCCAAATGGTTCTAATTCAAAGGCTAATGTACTTGCGAAGGCATGTATGGCCGCTTTAGAACTGGAATATATTGATGAGAATGGAATTGGAGAAATACCAGCTACAGATCCAGTGAACCCAATTGTTCCTCTTGTCTTGATTAAAAAAGGCATTAATTCACGTGTGACTCTAATTTGGCCAAATACGTTAACTTGGTAGCATTTTTCAGCCTTCTCATCCAGGATTTCAAAAGATACACCTGAACAAGGCGAACCAGCATTGTTAAACAAATATTTCAATTTACCTTCATAATCTTGTTCGATCAATTTAGCCAAGTTTCTAACAGATTCGGTAGAAGTGACATCAAGAGCAATGATTTTAACACCATAAGGTTCTAGGGCTCTCATAGGTTCTAATCTTCTTGCTCCAGCTATGACATTATACCCTTTCAAAGCAAACTCCTTAGCAGTAGCAAATCCTATACCAGAAGATGCACCTGTAACAACCACGGTTCTTGAAGTAGACATTGTAGTTAACACTCTACAGAAAGTTCAGGATTTCGCAGTGAAATTCCTTTGGGGACAGAAGGGAAGGGAGAACAAGGAGAATAGCTAAACAAACTTTTTTTTGTCCCATAATATGCCATTATAAGAGTTCAAATTAAATAGGAAATATGATGCTCTTGATACTTGTACATCGTTCCAAAAATGTTTTTAAAAGATTTTGAATTTTTTTACTATTAGTTTTGAATTTGCAACAGTTACAAAAACAGTGAGAAACCTCAGATATTAATGAAGAGCTTGGAAAATAACAATAGAATATCTCTATCACAAATAACAAATAAGAGATATATATTTCCACCAGCAGTGAACAAGAAAATTAGTAAACAGAAACTAGAACCAACGAAATGTAGGGTTACCCACTACCATTTTTAGCCAAAATATAAGTGTATATTGAGCAAGTACACAAAGCCACTAAATAATAATATAAATAAAAAATGCCATAACAATAATAAGTAATGTTTTCATAGTCAATAGAGCCGTAATAAGAATAACCAGTCCCTAATAAATCAGCTAAATATAATTTGGAATCGAGACAATAAGCACTAACTGGAAAAGAGTATGCGAGAGAAGTTACAAATATAACAAAAGCGCTAAGTTTATAATAATATATTAAACTAGTATACATAATGGGAAAGAAATAATAAAAATACACTTTAATAAGACAAATTTAAAAACCACGTACGCATCAAATCTAATTGGCAGCAGAAGAGTATTTAGTAACAGCTCTGGTACCTTCAGAAACAGCGTGTTTAGCTAATTCACCTGGTAAGATTAATCTAACAGCAGTTTGGATTTCTCTAGCAGAAATAGTGGATTTTTTGTTATAGGCAGCTAACTTAGAAGCTTCACCGGCAATTCTTTCGAAAATATCATTCACAAAAGAGTTCATGATAGACATAGCTTTTTGAGAAATACCAGTATCTGGGTGAGTTTGTTTTAAAACTTTGTAGATATAAGAAGAGTAAGTTTCCTTTCTGGTCTTAGTTCTCTTTTTACCGTCGGTGGAGGCGGTCTTTTTAGCAGCTGGTTTTTTTTCAGCTGGAGCTTTGGAGGCAGGTTTCTTTTCAGCTTTAGGGGCCATTTTGATTAATAACTTTTTTGATTTGGAAGGGAAAAAAAAAAGAAAAGAAAAAGAAGAAAAAGATACATAAACCAACTGGGGCGAGATCAGTTTAATTTATATTGTTTTTTTCCCAGGTGCCACGAAGTAAAAAACTCAAAACAACAAACAAAAATTAGAACCTCGCACTACCAGGATCTTATCACATACTCTGTTGCATAAGTTAATCTTAGTGTAATATAGTTTCAGTTAACCTGTAGCTGCTTACTTGGTAAACTATTTTGTTCGGAGTCTCCCCAAACAACAATAAACGCGCAGCAGAAGGTGATGAAAAGTACGCTTGCAACACTGTAATTTACGCGCACCAGAAATGACACACACACACGACTTGTTGACAGGGAATGTTTTTATCTGCGTAAACCCCAGTTTCGCGTTGGGATTAAGTACAAGAAGTACCGCAAACACGAGAAGAAATCAGAATGAAATAACCCAGATCTAAGGAATGACACGAGGCGAGGGTTGTTATTGTTTTGGTTTGTTTTCTATGGTTCTCTGCACAATTTCTGGAAGTTGTTTGCCTCGCCAATTTGTGATTGTGTGAGATTCCTTTAGCTATAGTATATATAAGTGATGGAATTTCCGGTCCCACATTTGGGAAGTTTCTCTTCTTTTTTCTTCTTTCTTTTCTTTTTGTTCTGTTACTCTTCAGATATAATTGTAAATTAAAATGTCAGGTGGTAAAGGAAAAGCCGGTTCAAGTGAAAAAGCTTCAACTTCTAGATCAGCTAAAGCTGGATTAACCTTCCCAGTGGGAAGAGTTCACAGATTATTGAGAAAAGGTAACTACGCTCAAAGAGTTGGTTCTGGTGCTCCAGTTTACTTGACCTCTGTGTTAGAATATTTATCTGCTGAAATTTTGGAATTAGCTGGTAATGCTGCCAGAGATAACAAGAAATCCAGAATTATCCCAAGACACTTACAATTAGCCATCAGAAATGATGAAGAATTAAACAAATTGTTAGGTGACGTCACTATTGCTCAAGGGGGTGTGTTACCAAACATTCACCAAAACTTATTACCAAAGAAATCTGGTAAAGGTAAAGAATCTCAAGAATTATAAGTTGACTGATATTCGGCCCACTTTTAATTGTGTATTATATTTATGTATATTAATATAAGTGTTTAATAATCTTGTGGCCCCCACTTTGTAGATACGATTTCTTGTTGGAGATTAACATGTCACGTGACGCGCGATGACTATCATAAGATAACTGGAGCTCATGAACCGAGCCTAAGAGATACCCCATCATTTAAATATCCTTTAAGCATATTTTGTTTATAAGTGGTTCTTTAATGACATTACAATTAAAACCTAGACAAGCCAGTAGGTGGAAGACCCTTGGTGTGCCATCTGCTGTGGTACTTGGATCTGCTTATATAATTCTTAGAACTTTTCCTCACTTGAAGGTATCGCTATATAATTATATACGGGGTGAGACTGATACACGAGACTATGATGATGATAACGAACCTATCGAATTAAGGAATAATGTCGATAGTGACACAAATGACAGCGATGCAAACTTGAATGATAACGACAAAGATAATGAAAATGATATTATTAACGAAAGCATGGTGGATGTTAATGAATGGTCCAACGATAACTTAAAAAGTTGGTTACAAGAGGTACGTAGATAACAGAACTTCTGAATACCGCTAATGGTATAAATATTAAGATTACTAACTAATACTTAGAAAGAAATCAACACTCCCCAAGATGCTAATCATTCTAACCTTGTTTCCCTTGTTAAGTCAATTCAGGAAATACCTCATGAATGATTTTCTTATTAACTTGAATATCACCCAATACTTGCTTAAATTCTTGATAATACTTCAGAATTTTCTCCTTCGGAAGTAGGTTAGTTATTAATATATTTTAAATCTATGTAATTCTAATATAAAGGCTAATTAATTGTAGCGATTAACACCAGATTCAAATAAATCTCTAGTCAAACCCAACTCCGTGTCTCTAATGTAAACAAACTCACAACCAATAGAATTAACATCTTTGTTTCTGAATTCATCATCATACAAAATAAATCCTCCATTCTTTAATTCTGATTCCATGCCTAGTTCTTTGGCTGCTTGCTTAATGTGTCTTGTTTTAGACCCAGTACCCCATTGATGATTATCAAAATACGAGTACATTGGCTTGCCATCAATTTTTATATGTTTTAGTAATTGCTTAGCTATATGGACTGTAGGAGTTCTACTGGCACTTATGATAGTGACATTATTCTCTTTTAATTCTTTTAAAATTCCAGGAACATCTGGATATAGAGACATTTTATACCCATAACTATCCACTATTTGAGTATCTTGTCCACTTTTAACTGGTAACTCTATATGTACATCACACCAGCATGGCCATAAGGTATAGTCCAAATCAAAAACGACTGCTTTAGGATAACTCCGAGTCATGGTTTGGTTATATCTGTCTACAAAAGTATAAATATATAGCACCCCTAGCACAAAAACAATTAGGCTGTACTTATGATTTGATTTCCTTTGAATCACTGTTTTTGTCCTATATTTCGGCACCCGGTACTTTTGTTTCCGTCCCACTTCTTACGCTGTTTGCTAACGGTGAAGGCAAAAATGCTTCAGAGATACCTCGGTAAAAACACGACCAGCGATAAGTCACAGACTTTCTAATCAAGGGGAACTTATCGCCCCCTTTATCTCAGGCATACTTGTTCTTTTACGAATAATTCTTTTGCCGATTGTACATTTTCAGAGAAGGAATAATCACCTCCGTAACTTGATTGAGCTAACTAAGAGTTGATTTGGTGTAAATGTCGGAGGATAACTTAGTTAGGGTCATAATCACCTACGTAAAGGTTTTAGCACCTGAAAAAGAGATTGAAGAGAAGGAGATTAAGATTGGTCAGACCCGGTTGAAGGAGGTTTATAATAAAAAAAGCTTTATCAAATTATTGGTTAGATCAAACATTCCTTTCCCTTTGACTGATAACATTGCAGATTTTGCTTTATCCAGAAGATCGAAAAAGAGTAAAAAATACATTCCATTAGAAACAAGAGATGATTTCAAATGCTTGGCTAGAAGCTTGAATGTTAAGAACCATATTAGGCTTACTATCCATGACCATTCTCCTTTAAAAGAAATCACCAACAAGATCGATGATAGTGATGTAGATAAGTTAGACACAAAGGATTCTGAATTTATCAAAACTTCAATCGATGATGATGATGATGATGATGACGATGATGATAATGTCAATGGTAATTATGACCATGACAGGATTGCAGGTCAAGACTTGAACGCAAACATTGCATCAATTGCCAAAGTGTTTACTGACGTAGTCAGAGATGAGCTAAGGGATGCGTTTGTTAAAGTTTCTTCTGATATTCTTGACTCTTTTGTTTCAAAAGATGCTACTTCTACTACTACTGCTTCCGCAACACCAACAAAAGATAATACGGAAGGTGATAAACTAGCCGCAAAAGATTCGATAATTCACCAGAATGCTTGCTGTGACATATGTAGTCCATGTTCTTTTACTCCTATCAATGGAACCAGATACAAATGCTTAATTTGTCCTGATTTTGATTTGTGTCAGGATTGTCAATCTAATTTTGAAGATAATGAAATCATGACAGACAATCATTCTTACTTACACCCCACAATGAAAATTATTCACCCCAACAGCTATAAGATCAATAATAATGTCACTAAATTGATTCCAAGTGATAGAGTAGTTCATCAGTACGTTTCTTGTGACAGATGTGTTAACAAGAGAGGTCCTATTGAAGGCATTAGACACAAATGTTTAGTATGTGAAGACTTTGATTTGTGTCACGAGTGCTATAACGTACACATTTCAAATCATGAAACTATTTATGGTCACAGCTATAGTCATGACATGAGGGCTATCGAGAGGCCAATCTCCTTTTGTGAGGATGTGAATTATAGCAGGGTTTCTTATGATGACCTCTTGAATATCAATTTAGATAGCTGCTCTGCTGATCTTTCATCCAAGATTAAGTCTATGTTAAAGGGTGGCATGGAAGGATTTTCGTCTAAACTTGAAGATATGTTCAGAGACAGTGAGAGATATCAGACCTTACTAGATACGATTGATAAGTCGGGTGATAAGGAAATTGATTTTGCTGTGTTGTCTAGTTTGGTTACCGAGAGTTTGGAAGAAAACAAGAAAACATCCGCAAATGAAGAAGAAACGGAAGACTCGAAATCACAAGAAGAGCAACTGGATGATGAAAAAGAAGAACAAAAAGAAGAAAAAGAAGGAGACAAAGAGAAACACACTTTAACGGATACTTCAATTGAAAGCAGCTGGGTCGAAGATATCGAGGTAAACGAGGGTGATGATGCTAATGGGGTTTCCCTTAAAGTTAAAAGATTTGGTCCCCAATCTAAAATATTTTCGATTCAATTGATTAACAAATCTGGTCATTATTTTCCAGCTGGTGATTTAACTTTTGAGTTCTTTGACAAAGATAATGAATCCAACAAGGAATATATCATTGTTAAAAACGCTAGTGCAATTGACAGTCTTAAACAGAGATTTTATAACTTGAAGGGTGATGTCGAAAAGTTAGTTGGAAAGCAAGTCAAGGTTTATTTCAACAATGATGATCATATTATGGAAGGTGTGTTTGGTAGAGTTGAGTCCTCGTTGCATATTTCCAAACGTGGCAAGATATTGTTACCTTCATCTTCACTGAAAGAGGATATTGGGGCCACTGAGAAGTTGTCAATTGCTGTTGCTTTGAAATCTAATGGTATGGCACAATTGACCATTTTCAACAGCACCGAGAAGTCGATCGATTGCTCTGATTTAGTTATCGAAGTCGTCAATTTCTTGGGTAATAGTATTTGTAAGGTTTTGGTACACAAAAGACACGGAATTGAGCCTAAAAAATTTGCCAGGTTTAATATCGCTCTTAACTCGGCTCATTTAAAACACCCCTTTTATTTGAATTTAATTAACAATGATTTTAGAGCCACGGCTGAGTTGTCTTTAAAGAATTTGACGGGTGACTTCAGGGTTGAAAAATTTGATAAAAATACAAATACAGCTGGTGATGATCAATCCTCGATCACTGAATCTGAAACGGAGATTGAAATTGAGGAATCGGAAATGGAATCCAAGAATTCCATCGGGTCGATTAACTCTATGGTGTTACCTTCTTTGCCAAGAGAATCGGTTTCTGACTTGAAAAATTCGAGTTCAGTATATTTAGATGCTAATGATTTACAGTCTACTACCGATGGAGATGAAGATATGATAGTAGACGAAGAAGATAATTTGAATGATCATGGGGTAATTAGTGAAGATGACTTTGAGTTGGGCTCTGACTATGAAGTCTTAACACCTACTGTTTCTAATACGGCTTAGAATTTAGGTCTTTATAGTTGATGAAATGGGTATATTGGATGGAGAGGTAAGTACTGGAGGTTATTGTTTGGTAGGTAATGTGTTTGTATGGGTGCAGTATTTAGGCAGGTACTCTTTTTACGTTTTATTTATTGGTATACTCTTTGAGGAATTGAGTTTATAGTGCCTGCAAGTTTAAATTTATATATTTATCAATTATAGTTTTAATACGATGTTTTTCCTGTTGGTTTAATATAACTGAAGTTTTTCTATATCGCATTAATCGTGTAACGCGGGATACTACATTAGCGTCGAATCCTCCAGTGAAATTCTGTGCTTTTAATTTTTTTTCGTTGGAGCAAGGTCTTATTCGAAGCTACATTATATTAATTTGGTACAAAAGACAAGATGACCACTAAGGAACTGGCTCCAGAAAGCGAGGGTATGTAACAGCTGATTTCATCGAACAAATAAGTAACGAGATATTAACATTACCGTTTTAGAGCAAAGATTTAGACTCAAGTGTAAGGAGTTAAAAAAAAGAATAGAGGAGATCGATCAAAGTAATGAATTAGCCACGCTAGCTATAGCCAGAACCAAGACATCAATTCGTAGGCTGAGACTAGAGTATTCAATTTTATTAGAAAGATTAGAGCAAAATGCTTTGAATTTGCCTGAGAATTTTGAAGAAATGTCACCACCCCCCTCTCCTTCTTTGGATATTAATGATGAAAGAACTTTAAAAGGACCTGCAATCAAAAAGTACAAACGAAGTAAGGTGGAAGGCGCTACAACAACAGCCACCGCAAAGAGTCGTATAAGAGATCCTAATTTACCAAAAAGACCGACTAATGCTTACTTAATCTTCTGTGAACTGCAAAAGGAGAGAATGAAACAATCAACAGGTGATAACACTTTGGCCTCAGTGACGGATCTTGGGAAATCTTTAGTAGAAGCCTGGAAAAATTTGGATGAAGAGGGCCGCAAGCCTTACCATAAAATATATGAAGAAGACAAGGAAAGATACAAGCAAGAAATGATGGCTTACAACAAGAGGAACAAAATCGATGTTTCAATTGATGGGGATGATGCTGACATGGACTTAGAACAAGAAGATCCTGAACTTGAAACTAATGATGGAGAAGCGGATATTGAGCACGGGGCAGCATTAGCAGATAACAGAGAAACAGATTCAACTGTAAATCAAAGCGAGGAATCAAAGCTCGAAAGAGGACAAGATCAAGAAACGTCCGGGGTCTTGGAAAATGTGCCCGGTAATCAAAATAATGGTACAGAAAGTGTAAATCAGGAGACAATGGATGTAGACAATGAAAATTTAAATGGTCAAGAAGTAAAACAAGAGGAAAGAAGTAATCTGTCATTTAGCGTTGAAGAACCAGACGCAAACCAGTGAGCATGTAGTTGGTAACAGGATTTTGAAAAGCTTGAGACAGATTTCACAAAGTAATCAGTGAATATAAATATCTATTATACAAATGTCTATATATAGTTAGAAATGGCAGTGTAACATAGTGTGTTTGTTTATTCTACCTCTAAGTACGTCTCTTTTTTTTTGAATGATAGTATCCATTAGCATCCTTTACATGCTTTCTCTTTTCTCTTGACCTGGCATGTTTCTTTAGTTTTCTTCTAGCAGATATATCAGGAGCAGTAACTGCCATTTGTGCTCTCTTTGTCTTTCTTTCCTGCCTTCTCTGATTTATAGTCCTTTGAACTTCAGAATATAATTCAGTATAGGTGGTACCGCCCAATTTGCTTTCAATAATTTGCATACAGTCAGTGGAAATTTCAACTAATTCGGTTTCAAAGGAATTACCAGGCTCGTTGAATACATACAAGGCAAGTAAAAATTCTCTTGCAGAAGCTAATAGCAAGTCCCCCTTAAATATTTGAACTAGCATTGCACACAATTTTATAGCCGACTTCCTAGAGACAAAAGAATCCTTAACATCTTGTCTGATTATTGAACAAGCTCTATTAACCATGAAGTCATTGGCTAAGTTATACTTAACTTCGCTTGCAGATTCATGGCTCTCAAATTTTGTACTTTCTTTCTCCCATTTCATAGCAATGGAAACCAAATTCTTGACAGCTTGATTACCCAAATCTTCTGAAATTGATGGTGCACCTAACTGATGTAGCAAACGATAAGCAATAGTTTGAATTTCGTAGTTGCTAACGGGAAATTGACACTTGTCAACGTTAGTCAACAAGATACCTATCAACTTTGAGGCATTCAACCGAACCCAGGAGTGAGGAAACAATAACATATCCATAATTGATTTCCATAAAGAGGCATAAGGTTTACCAACAATTTTCTGTCTCTCTTTACTGCAAATGCTGGAGAATACGTTCAAAGCAGTATACGCTAGTTGCCATTCGATATCATCTTCGGAGTCTTGATCGTGATTACCAGATTTATCACCGATTTCAGTGATCTTTGTCAAGGCCAATTGGTCCATTTCCTTATGCTTATTCAAACCGAATTCGCTCATGTATATCTTGTAGATATTCAAACCACATCTCAACAACAACAAATTCCCATTTTGACCCATCCAAGATATGATATATTTCTCGATATTATCAATCTTGTCGCCACCTAACTGTTTAAAGATACTTTGAACGATAACAGAAGCCATTTCTCTACATCTACTGGAGTCATCATTGATGATAATATTCGCTAGCGACACAAAAAAAGAGGAAGAAACCTTTTGCAATAAGTCATCTCCCGATTTATTAACAATTAGACTGATTAATTCCAATACGGACTGTCTACCGGATTGGGTAGCATAGCCTAAGTTATTGACCAAGAATTTGAACTGCTTTTCGAGCCTTCCTCTCCCTTGATCATACTCCATTAAAAATTGGAAGTATACACTTCTGGCCATATCCCTAATTTCCCTATTATGATTGACTATCATAATTTTAGAGACACTGTCCATCAAGTCATATACCTCGGGCAATAACAAGTGCTGAGAAACAACTGATTTTAAGAAGTTGAAAGCAAGCCCTTGTGTCTGTGGTTCCTCTAAGTCTGGTTGAATTCTTACCAAAATGTAACTAATGGTAGTATCCTTTAGGTTGACTTCTGATTTATGTCTGACCAACGTAGCAAGGAACCTTAGACTTGATTGACAAACTTCACTAGTGGTATTAGGACTCTCCTTAATAATATTCAATGCTTTACGAGCACAGCTTTTGAAGATATTGTTTGTCTCCTCTGGGAATGGTAACTTAATAACTGTATGGAGCAATCTTAGACTAGTAGCAACTAATCCTTCATGACTTGAATTGATTCCCTGTTCTAATAGAGGGATAAACCCATTCATGTTGCTGACTGTTAATAAGGATGGGTGTCTTGAAATAGCCGCCCTTAACAATTCGAAAGAGAACCTTTGTAATGTAAAGACGTATTGATCAAAATCAACTTGGGTTTTGAATGGCTTGGCATTGAGTTTAACCAAAAAGTGGTCTTGAAACTCAGAATCTCTCTTTGATTTTGCCGTGGTATTTTTCTCTGATGGCTCTTGCTCATTGAAAACTTCCATCGACTGTTGATGAATCTGATAGCTTAACACCAAAATATCCCTAGAGGTTGACTCTTCATTATGATTCAACCCAAGAGCATACCGCCTCAATAATTCGTCCAACTTATTTTGAATCTTCAACGAAATTCTTTCCTGTAAAAGCAACTTGATTGGGTCAATAATGAAACCGAATGCAGATAATGAGACATTAGATGCTAACATTTCTCCTGAATCAAAACTCTTCTTATGTTTAACTTCTTTCATTTTACTGGTATAACCCTCAGCTTCTTTCTCTTGACCCGCAGCTCCAAAGATATCTTCCATTATAATATCCACAATCAAAGGACAAGCATCATCAAGATCACCATGTTGAAGTCCTTCTTGAATGGTAGACAATAGTGCGTTCATGGTGAAACTCAAAACGTGAATTTGAGAACCTCTCGTTAATGCACTCTTTAGTTCTTGTAATAGAAACTTGAAATATTTAGCACCTAGGTCTCTGGCTATTTGGCAAAGCGACTTTCTTGCCGCATCTCTCAATTCTTCAGATCTGGATCTCAATACTTGGCAAGTAGACGTTAACAAACCTGGTAATTGTTCATTGACTTTGTGTTCTGAAATACATCTGACCAAGTTGACTAATGCTTCTGACAAAGGCACACGGTAGACGATGGTATCATCATTACGCTCGTTTAAAGTTTTCTGTAACTTTATCACCAACTCATTGAGTATGAATCCATCTACGTCTTCTGAATTTTTTGGAAATTCCTTTAAAACATCGCTGGTTTGAGATTTTCTAGCCGACTCAATAGAGAAATAAAACGATTTGGCAGCTTCTACCACCACCAAAACATTAATTTTAAGATGTTCAGGTTTGGAGTTCTTTAATTTTGCCGTATACTTCTTGACCAAGGATCTGAACTGATTCCAAGTAACATTTCTGATTAATAATCCTAAAGTATGAACAGCTTCGTAGGCAATGTTTCTCAACTTTTCATCCAAACTGTATGCATAATTCTCTATAATTGGTAATATGTAATGAGATATGCTACTGCTTCTTAGATTGTTTCTGAATTCAGCAGCCCTTCTAATAGCTCTCTGTCTACGATGTAATTGGATATGATTAATGTTAGTGAAGAAATTGGCTTCATCATCGTCTTCGAACAATAAAATCTTCATATCATCGAAGTCATCGAAATGCTTTGCATTTCTTACAATATGGGAAAGCACATTAATGAATTCTGTTTGTACTACTTCAATGGAAGTACTAAGTCCCTTCCTGAGCTCTGGTAGTATAACTTCTTTGAAAAGTTGAGTATAATCAGAGGCTTCCTCCTCTGTATTGAACAACGAGAAACAATCCACATAATGGTTTAATAGATAACCAGCATTTGTTCTGATAACCAATTCATTCTCATCATTAATAAAATATAAAGCACAGTAAATAAAAGGTAACCATTCAGTAGTTGTCATTTTAGAGTAGAGATTCTCATTAATCTCTTTAAAAGCAGCCAACATTCTTTCAAAGTCGGGTTCACCAAAGTTGTTGTTATTATAGGAGTTCATGTTCTCTAGTATATTACCAACGACACTGACATCATTAAACCTTCCTGAAATGACTTTAAATAGATCCACCAAGCCCAATCTGATTTCCTTCTCCTTGTAGAATTTAAAACTCTTGGAAAATATTTTGAAATAAGATGAAAAATCATCAAAAGATAAATTGCAATCATTTATCAATGCCGTTAAAGATACCAAAAGTTTCAGTCTATCATCTAAAGAAATCTTTGAAACTGGCTTTTCGAAAGCTATAGTTAGTGCTTCAATCATCGAATTTCTAACAAAATCATCAGTGATGTACTCTCCATCAATCAATAATAACAATACATTAATGGATTTATTGATAATTTCGTTGTTAGTGGATGAAGAAATGATTTCAGGTAAATTGTTCAACAAAGATTCAATTAATAAAGCTAATAACGTGTAGTAGGCCTCTTCATCAATTGAATTTTGTAAGCAATCAATCGAAAAACTTAAAACGGTCGAGACAACGGGATCCTTGGCCTTCCTGTTCTCTATCAAGCTGATGATCGCTCTAGCTGGCTGTAAATCATCAATTAATAAAAATTTTCCAATTTTTGGTAGTTTAATCCAACTTGTCATAATACTTAGCAAGGAGGACGTCTGTTGCAAGTTTTCATCAGCAAAATTGACTAACCTTGGCTTAATAATATGATTGTAGATTGTGTCAAAGTGGATTTCCCAGTTGTAAGAGTCACCCAAAAGCTTGAAAAGTTCATTCATACACCTCATACCCAATTGCCGAATATTTTTGGCAATCTTCAAATCAGTCTCGGTTTCAACACCGTCTTGATCAACATTGTCACTATTAGAATAGTCGATATACGATTGACCAACAGAAATAGAGTATAATAATGGTTCAATGGTCGTGCTGAGAGCACCCTTAAATTTATAACCTAAGACACCATACAATTCATTTAAAAGGGTAACATAACCATTGATTCTTTTAACCAAATTGAAATCTTCTACGGAAATCGTATTTGATACTTTAAATCCAATTTTATCAGCACCGATTTTCAAAAACTCAATGACATGAGTTTCATTCAAAGTTGGCAAACAATTAATTACGGCAGTTTTTTTACCAGCTTTGCTATTACTTTTAGGGCTTCCCTGGACTCTACCAAACAATATTCTTAAAACTAATGGCATCAAAATATCCAAATCTTGAGCCTCGATAGAAGTTTCGTCTTCATTAGTAATGAATTTTGATAATTCATCCTTAAACATTGTATCATCCAACAAATTCTTCAAATTGTCCTTATACTTATTGATTGCAGGAACTTTGAAATTGAACAAAACTTCCAAGGCCAATTTTTGTCCATCAATTCGTCTACTAGTTAAGATTGAAAGCAACTTGTCGTAAAAAATCTGATGATTCTTCATTGACTTCAAAGATTTGAATTTGGAGAAAATAGACAATAATAAATTCCTATCTTTTAAAGTCCAATCCTCAGTCTTTTCGTCATGTAATACTAGGGGCAATACATCTTGGTAATGGGATTCCACCAACTCTGGAACTTTTCCCAATGATTTGAGCGTCAACTCTCTTACTTGACTATTGTATGCTAAATTAGTTCCAGAAGTACTTGCGAACTCAATTATAGCCCCGGTGACAAAATGATACTTCGAGTAGTAGCTTTCTTGCAAACTAGTGAAACCGGTTAAAATCCTCCTATCGTAAAAATTCAACTCCACTGGTGTATCCTCATCCATAAAGCCAGGGTCAGAACTTAAGTAACTTCTGTTTTGGTTCTTATAATCTAGGTTTATGAGCCGAGAAGCAATATTCCAAATAAAAGTTTCACAGACATTAGATATTTTAGGTAAATTCTCGAAGACGGATTCCCAGCATGGTTGAAATTTGTTCGTCAAGGAACCAAATAGATAATTAGAAATGATTTCACAGTCTAAGGCATCCTTCTTCTCCTGTTGCAAAAATTGGATTATTAAGGACCTATTTCTCAACTGGATATCCTTAGCAGTGCTGATGGTTAAAGGAATTTGCTCCGACAATTCGATTTGACTGTAGAATTCAGGACAACGGAGTTCCAAACGATTGAAGATTTCCATAATCAAATGAATAGAACCTAGCCTCAATTTTCTATCTTCGAGTGATAAATTTCTAGCCAAAATCGAGTTAAGGGCCATTAACTGGGTACTATCAATACTATATTTGGGTAATTGTTTTGTAAATGAGGTTATAAAATACGAAGATTTGGATAAGATCTCAAAATTGTTCAATAAATACTCAGTTGTGGGTTGCTCCGATCCTAACAAATTCAAGGAAATACCATATAAATCGGATACAAACAAGCTGTCATCGTCTAGACTCTTTAAGAAGGGTAATATTGGCAATTTCTCATCGGCATCCTTTATCAAGTATAACTTCCAATATATCTCTATTAAATTTGAAATTTCTGCGTTGTTGAAGTCAAGTGAGTTTTTGACAAATTCTTTCAACTTTAATGGAACGAAAACTTGGAAGTTAGGTCTCTTCATTAAAAAAAAGGATAGTTGTTGCATGATTTCTTCGTCACTAATATCATTGATAAATCCCTGATAGAAATTTACTAAACCAAGCTGCAACAAAGTGGCTTCACAGATCTCTAAACTAGAATCCACAAAAGGAATGAAGTACTTACCTTGGTTATAGTTTGCTAATTTAGACATCAATTTTTTAAAGTTCCTGTTAATAGTAAGAATTTCACAATTTCTAACCACAATAGTGAAGCAAAACAATAAAGCATCAATATTGACGGCAGAGTCGTTTATGGAATCAACGAAATTACAAATCAATGAAATAATAGATTCCCAGCATTTCGTTTTTTTACCTGACTCTGAGAACGCTAAAGTGATAATAATCTCAACAATCTTATCATTGTAATCCAAACTCTCGGAGTTGGATACGAACGTGGTTAATGCAGTAATGGTAGCGTTAAGGAAAGGCTCTATTGAATCGGCATTTCCATGTCTGAATATCTCAGACAATACACCGGAAAGAATTACGCTCGAGTTTAAGTTTTGAAGACTGATATCCACCAATCTATCAAATATTAAAACAGCTTTGGAGTGGAATGCCTCCTTTGTAGTCCTGATAGACTCCATAAACACAGTAATCAAGGAATCGTTGTAAGTACTATTTTCTTCAAGTAAGTTGGCCTTATCTATTATTAAGAAACTGATGACATCATTTAATTGAGATGATTTCATCTTCTTGATAAGAAATGACAATGCTTCGGCACAAAATCTCGAGATATACGGCTTCTTTTGTAATGCTAAAATAGGAATCAAGTTATTGAAAGTCACTTTAAAGTCATCAATTAAATATTTGAAAAGGTACTTGAAAATGAAAGTTAAACAATTGAAAACCCATTCTAATAAATTAGAAGCGTTAACGTTGTTTTGCAATTCGTTTGGAGTGATGTCAAGTGCCAAATTCGTCAATAGCTGTAAGGTCTTTTCATAATATTTTATGTAATCAGCCCCCAAATCATGAATGAATTGCGATAGTAATTCTAGCAACGGTTGAATTGAATGGGGGTCATTTTCACTAATATGACTGTGCAAACTATCGAAGATTTTCTGTTGATGGTAAATGATTTGGGGTAAAGAATTGGTAAATCTTTTTGTTTCATACACAAAGTCGGAAAAATTACCACTTAAATTTACCTCTTGCCAATGATTTAGGGTGGAAATAAAATGTGATGAGGTCTCCTCAACCTCATCGTATACTCTTCTATTAAGATTTAACGTAGGTTCGATCTTTATGGAGTCTATACGTTCTTTGAAAGACAGAAACGCATGTTTCCTTGAAGACTGCGTAGTCTTTACTACCTTCTTAGCCATCCCTTAATATCTATTCAACTTTGGCTTGATATACCTTTTTAAAAGGGCGAATAATTTATGGCTGCTAATTATTAGAGATGCCTTTATAAAAAATTTTAGTTCTCACACAAAAATGATGCGAAGCCCTTCGCGGACCAAATATAAGATTGTAGCAGATTACATAAATATAGCATTACAATACCGGGTATAGAATATGTATAGCACTAGCGACAAAACGCCTCTATTGAGTAGCGATATGAAAGAGAATCCGTATAAGCAAGGAATACAGCAGAACGAATTGAACTTTAACGCTCCTGGGACTAAAGATAATGCTGTGAATGATAGTAGAACTGGAGCTGGCTCTGGTAACAATGATGCCTTCAACAGTACAAATAACAGTAAGAATCAAAATGGTGCTCACAGCAAGACCGAAAGGAAGACAAAAACCAATTCATCGTCCAAAATTGGATTGCAGCGGACCAGTAGAACAACCCAAAAGATGAAATTGTTGCCCGAAGATCCTATATTGGGACAACAAATGAATGGTAACGATGATGGAATATATTCTCAAGTCACTAGAATCACAGATGTACCGGCCAGAAAAGATGCAGAAACCCTAGGGAAAGACCACCGAGATCTATTACCCAGAGTTACAGCATATTGTACTTGTGGTTCATATAAAATGAGAGACATATTAAGATGGTTGAAGGATAGGAAAAGAATTCATAATACCAACATCAAGTTATTTGATGAAGTATTATACACCCCTTTCACCTATAAAGACTGGCGAAGTGAAAGTGACGAAACTAATAAATTGATACGATTGGCAGATGAAGGGGGAGAAATAGATTTTGGGAAACGTAATGAAATATTTATCTTTGAATATGGTGTAATTGTCATGTGGGGGTACTCTATTAGAGAAGAACAATCATTTTTAATTGATTTGTCTAATTTTGAAAATGAAAAATTGTCAAATGAAGATATTCAAATTGAAGAATTCAACTATTATATTACCAAATCGTATCAACCAAGAATCTATAACGACTTCATTACATTAAGTGATGACTCAAACTACATGTTAAAGTTGTCTATAAGTCATGCAATTGGGCAATCTGTTAAAATTTCTTTGTTTGAAGAATTGGTTAATAATACTATAGAAGATACTCAAGATATTCCACAACAAATTGCTGATACAGGGAAGGTTGAAATGAATCGAAATGAAATAATGAAATCGATTGGAGAATTATTTATATTGCGTATTAATATTAATTTACACGGGTCAGTATTAGATTCTCCGGAATTAATGTGGGTGGAACCTCAATTAGAGCCAATTTATCAAGCAACTCGAGGATACTTGGAAATTAATCAAAGAGTGGAACTACTTAACCAGAGACTTGAGGTCATCAGTGATTTGCTACAAATGTTGAAAGAGCAATTAGGGCACAGCCATGAAAAGAATTTAGAATATATTGTGATTCTATTGGTAGGGATTGAAGTTTTGGTGAGTGTCGTAAACATTGTCATAGACTTACTCACTTACTAAAAGTCAGGGGTTGCTTTTTTTTTGACAAATCTTATAATTTAGTTATGAGTTCATAACGTAATATAACGTAATACTAGCAATTGTGATTGCAACCTTGCAGCCATTCCAGAATAGTAAATAAGGGGAACGGAACTCCACCTTTGTGGGAGTGAATTCCAGCTACAATTACATTTTTGGTAGTGTACATACCAAATGGTTAGTAGAATATTGTGGCGAATGGTTAATGAATGCATGCAGGAAGTTTCTTACCAATCTGCAAGCCCCCAAATGTCGTCACCAATGGTCGTGTTAAACTCACTGATAATACGATGTAGTCGAATCATTTACATACCACTCCCATGTTCGATATAGATATATCCCATGAGCTAGGTGTAGACTTCAAAATATTTGTAAGAACATGACATGTACAGATTTTGTTCTTACAGTTTTTTAGTTCATGGAATGTAAATGCAAAAGTCACGGCTGCGAAATCATTAAATCCTTTACTAATATTGTCCTAATGCGTGGTGAGCCATACGCGTTTACCAAGAAGACCAAGCGTCAAGAATCTTGGGAAAAAACTTGAAAATGCAAGAGTTGGAACTCTCAATAGAATGTATCCTTCCAAATGACTGTTCTCAAAATTTGGAATCACCAGCTTAGCGTAAGTTTCGGTTATTCTCCTGTACTCAGATATTGTGCTTCCTATTTGTAGTGAGAATGTGTGGGAGAGAGATCTTCCGAAGTTTCCCCGGAAGCAGACACACTCCCACAAAAGCGATAGCTGTCGGACTAGACGGATACTGATAACAGTCAGGGAACAAATACCTTGAAGTAAACGGCAAAGGAAAAATCCCGAAGGTGGCCAGCAAATACAATGGTTCCAGTGAATTCTTTATAATGCACCTATTTCTTGACAAGCTGTAGCTGTCCAAAAATTTAACATCGAAACAACTTTTCACAGCTTTATCATTGTCCACTTCAGCAGCTGGAAATCTATGAGACACTATTACTCAATATGTATTTAATTTCCAGCTGTATTCAGTTTCTTCAATTTCAAAATTGGCGCTTTTGAAGGAATATTTAGCTTTACCATTCTAAATCCATAAAATTCTTCTATGTGCTCAACTCTTCTACTATAATATCCTAACCCTTTAAAGAAACTCTCAGCACAGGCTAAGAATCTCCTGCGATACAACTTATCAATCCGCTTAGTCCCAGTTGTAAGTAGATTGAGACATCTACATTTTTTACACAATAAGGCAAGGCTCATTAAAAGATGGATATAAGAGCGGATATAAGTAACGACTATAACATGGACCTAGGCTATCTAAATGTTTATGCCCTGATAGGTTTCAATAACACACAGACCTCGCAATGAATTCAGTACGGGAACTGGCAGCAGCTGAACGTAGGATATCCTTCATAAACAGACATTACCTACAATATTATTCAAGCAGTCATTATGATGTCGACCGCAATTCGGGGTTCCAAAATTTAGCAAGTCGACCACTTAAGGAGATCACCATTTGCAACTGTTTGCATTTAGATCTTCACTCGACCTAAAAATACGCTTAATAAGGGGAACGGAACTCCACCTAGAACACTAGAATAGAAACAATTCAGCCCCTGGTGAGTAAACCCTCACTTGTGTGTAGGATTATGATTTAAAAACCAGATAGAGTTCATGCAGATGTGGCGAGTAATCAAAAGCAAGAAGCCAAATGGTTATGGTATCAAGTCTCAGAGTGCTACGTCATAATTATTTGGCCAAATGTATTAGGCGCCTCAAACAAAGATCCCCACAGTCTCAAAGGAATCAAAGGGATTTTTGTCAGGTGGAGGCACAAGCTAATGTAAGGGACTGATACGCTCGGCTAATCTCAGGGCCAACGCAAAGCGCTTGTGCAAGTTGGTAAAAGATGGTTAAGGAACGAAGAGTTCTTGACAATGCTTGCTTGTTGATAATGAATAAAGCAATTACCAGTGTCCATAGATCGAGGTGTGACATAATTATTAGATTTGAGACAATCTGCAGAACCAAAGAAAACCTAAAAAATAGATTCACGACATTGTGTCTCACACCTCACTATAAGGAAGGAGCGGGACATCCGTACTCCCATAGCAAATTGAAAATCTGCGACATTTTACGCAGTTCTTATGACAAGGAAGCCCGGCATATTTACGTTTTGCCACATTAGAGTTGCTATGTTTCACACTACAAACGAAATGAGCGAAACATTCAAAATATCACTTGCCACGATTTGAGGAAAATTTTTCCCCGTCGCTGAGACAATTACATAAAAACGGTCACTAGCCCCCTATTTTTTAATTTTTTGTATACATATAGAATTTTATTTAAACATCCTACACGCCGTGGGAGTCATTCAAGTTTAAGTCTTTTACCCAGAACACTTACATTTATTGTCTCTTAAAACCATAGTGGAATAACCAATTTGAAACATTATAAAATATCACCTGGTTGGAGCATATCTTAAGTTAGATCTTGAATCATATGGTGTAAGAACCAAGCAGAGCATGGATTTATAAGATATAAACTAATTCAAATGAGTTACAATAATCCGACAATATTCAATGAAGAGCCTAATTTAATTAGGACTTCATCTTTGGATCCTGATTACATCAGACGTAATCTAAGTTCCTTAAATACTCCAGTAAAACTCCTTTTCGAACGAGATTCTAAAGAAATGATGGAAAATTGGACTCCCGAAGAAGTTAAGGATCAACGTAGATTAGTCAAGTTTGATTTTGCAAGACTAAGTCCTTCTGATTATCTTGTTAAATTTAGACCAATAAAAAAACTGGAATGTACTAACGGTTCAGTTGTTGTATCTTGCATATTCTGGGAAGAGAAGGAACTTTATATCGTTACTTCGGTCGATATCATATTATTATTGGAAAATTTGATTCAGGAAAGTTTTACCATTGAAGAGAAGAATCGGGTAAGAAGGAACTTGCAAAGTTTAAAGCCTCATACCATTTCGAGATCCAATAAAAGCTATCAACAATTTTTCCAATTATTAATGTCTATGGAAGATCCTAGACCTAGAAATATTGAAAAGGATATAAAGGTTTTTAAGTGGACTGATTTATTCACTGCCTTATCGAAAGTGATTTCCAAATACTCATCTAATAATAACTTGAATGTTAAAGTTGAAAATGATAGTGATAGTGGTAGCGGAGGTGGTGACAACGGGACGGGTAAACATCACCATGCTAATGTGCCTAACTTCAGTACCACGAACACAATGAACCCTGTGAATTCACTTAGTTCTATGAATATGAATGCCATGAATAATGCCAGTCATAATTTTAATGCCTTTGATCTCAAAGCTAATGGAGCTCAGAGTTATGCTGCCAATAAAAATGGAGCACCGACCACTGGTGGTAATTCTTCTACGAGTACTGAAGATGATGCTATACTACACCCCTTTAAGTATAAACCAAGAAAAAAGAAGGGACACAATGATACCAAAACCAGAGACTCATCAACTAGTACTGAAAGTTCCTCACTTAAAAATAGGCACATGGCATTTAGAGATGGTATTAAACCTTCTAATCCTGTGCCTATGAAGTCAGAGTCTACTCAAACTCCTTCAACAGCCACCCAAAAGAGTCCTTTGCTCCTGGAGGGTCCAAAGTTACAAGACACAGAAGCCAATAACCTCGACAACATGGAAGTCGATTCTTCCGATTCGACCTCACTATCCGGTGGGTCTTCGGGGACTTATGCAGTTTCCTCATCAGACGAAGTTGATGGTAGATCAGGATCTAGCCAACTGAAACATTCTAATTCTGCTGATGGGGGATCAATTGGCGATGACATGCAATCCTCAAATGATTTGAATGTACCCTCCTACACGATTCCTGGGCCAACTACGGCCAATGGAAACCGGATACCAAGCAGAGGTATTGCCACCTCAGCATCCGGAGTTGGATCTGCCGAATCCAATTCTCAAAGTGGATCTGATTCCAACAGATCCGGGGGATCCGGATTGTTTAGTAATCGTTACACTGGATCTGATCAAAACACTGGATTTACTTCTGTGGGAGAATCTATTGGAAACCCCCCTCCAAAAGGATCCGATACCAAAGCATTCAACAACATTAACAATTTTGCACAAGATCAAAGTGATAGAATATTTGGCTCTGTGGGCAATACTGCCTCCACAGATCAAACGTTGCACCAACCCCAGTATTATCAATACCCAGAAGCATCTCAGTTAAAATATAGTAACGGTTCCGCACTTCCTTCTTTTAGTGGACCAAACAAGACTATTCTCAATCCATCAGCCACACAGCAGCCACTTTCAATTCCTGACACCAACTCACACAAGCAAGATGTCAAATTACCCTCGTTAGAAGAATACTTTCACACAAGCAGCAAACCAAACGCGACTAACAATGGTGGTGATGTAAAATTAGCACCTATGGTGAATAAACCTACATTTACCCCAGCTGTTAACGACCCAAAGAGTCTAGTTGAATATAGTAAGGCGAAATCAACTAAGAACTGAATTTGCATATATAGTGATAAAGTAGATGTTTATATAGTGCCATGATAATGATTTATTATATTATAATGTATAGTAGCGAGATTTTTATTTTGTCTATGTATATATCTAAGAACCTGATGTCTTACTTTAAGGAATCCTTGAAATTCTCCGTACTTGTAATTTTTGCACTAGAGTTATTAACATTAACGTAATTCAAGAAGTCCTTGGATTTTGCATTGAATGTTCTCAAAGACTTGTTCAAGTCTTCTGTAGGGATCTGGGGGATCTTGAAATTAATATCTGACTGAATCAACAAATTTCTGGGACCTATAACTTTTATGAATTCCTGATTACCGATTAAATAGTTAGTGGTACGAAGTTTAATAAAACCTAATACTTGTAACAATTTATTGATATAGTTGTTGAACGTGGAAGACGAAGTTAAATTTGTGGTCTTATTTGGTAAGGGTTCCGATTCTGATGGGCTATGGTTTATTATACAATTTTGTAGGTCATGAGGACCATTAACGGTAATTGCCAACAAATTTTTCTTGTTGATTAGAATTTCTTCATTTTCGATCAAATTAATGTTATAAATCGAGCCGCTTCCGGTCAATCCGAGCTGTCCCCTACCAGATAATAAACTATAACTAAAATTGAACCAGCTACGTAATCCAGTCTTAGTTGAAGCAGGAAGTTGTTTCAATTGTGACAATTTTTTTGAAATCTTATTTGGTAACATGAAATTTGAAACTTTTAACGAATTACCAATGTAAAATTGTAAAAACCCTTTATGTAACAAAGCCCAGTCGGTTGATCCATCTAAGTTCAATACAGAAAGGGATCTATTATTCGTGACTTTACTCAAGTTCATCCAGTTTTTCTTGTTGGACGTGATTAGCATTGATAGCTTGGAAGTAGATATAATTCTAGAATAAACCAAATTAAAATCACCGTAAAGCATTTTCATAAGGTTTTGAAATTCCAACAGATTGTTTATGGAAGCGGCAGACAAATTGGAAATTCCATAGATTGATACCAATGAGCCCCTTCTCATGTAAATAGGGATAGAAGGGGGTAACTCAATTGACAATATTGTGTTGTCTAGAGGAACCAAGTTTGGGGTCTCGATTGTTTCATTATTTGCTAACTTCTTAACATTCTGGATATTTTCGTCAGTGGTTATGGTTTTACTCACCGATTTGATGGGGCTCGAACTCGTCGATATACTTATAGCCCTAACACTCTGCCAACTCCTTAACATCGGCTTGTCTGTTTCTGTGGGTCTTGACTGGTGTTTGATTTGTTTTTCGGTCTGCGGCCTTTGGATTTTTCACACACGGCTTTCACGATTAGTACGATTATTGATAGAGAATTACTAGAGTATATTGTCTATGTATAAGGTACTTAACTGACTGCAATGATCAAACCTCGCTACTACAACTCCCTAGTTTCGAGTGGAGTCCACGGGAAGGCTCAGAGAGATTGGGCCCTTAGAATTTAATGTTGGGTTTTTTAGTCCAATAACTCTTTCAGTTTACTTAAATCAGAAGTTGACACACAACTGCGGGAAAACGACAGTACTATTGTCAGTGTTTCCTCTCAGATGTAGACATAACAACTATAGTAGTCGTCATGAAGAGTTCTTACAAGTTCCGTAAATGGGACCAGTCATTTCGGACATATACACGACATACTAGATTCCTTATTGCCATTTTATTACGATTAAAGTGGTGCAATGCCAGTATTCGGTGATTCATTTCCAATTTTGGATTTATGCATACATACGGCAAGAAGTTATAGAGAATTAAATTCCTTCGTAGGGGTAGAGATGGACAAAAACAAAAAAATTTTTTTTTTTTTTTTTTTAAGCACAACAATATATATTAGAATTACGAGTAATTATAACATATCAGAGAACTTACTGTGTGGAAAAATCATCACATCAGTTAAAGTAGAGAAAAACCT
>JAKTXB010000045.1:0-28623 GCA_030582355.1 Yamadazyma spencermartinsiae | reverse complement strand
AAACTGGGAGTCGGTTCAGGAGATCCAGACCTCTCTAAGTTAAGGGTTGGTAGTCGATACAGTTTTTCGGGTCCTTAACTATGCGCGCGGAGTCGATTCATGGAGTTACCCTTTTAGTCAAAAACCCGTAATTCCAAAACAGATACACAAGAATAGGGGGATAGTTCCTCAGGATTATATCACCAGCAAATAAGGTTCCGCTTGGAATGGTTTCCGGTGTTACTTTGCCCACAAGGCAACAGCTGGAGCCAATAATAAAGATCAAGTAGCCGACGTACTTACCAAAACCAGTACAAAACCTCTCCATTTCGCTTTTACAGCGGAAATTTTGACAGCTGCGTTGACAGCGAAATCTTACTTTAAAATAGTACCTCAATTAAGGTTTTCCGTCGTGAAGTATTTCCGTAAAGTTTATTTGCAATGTGTCAAACGGCTCTCCCGTAAAGTTTATTTTCAAAGTATCAAATGGCCGGAAATACACAGCTATAAAAAGGGCCTTGAGCTCATGAAATATAATCAGACTACTCAAGCCATGAAGGTTCTTTTAATTGCTTTGTCGGCGCTAGCTCTTGTCCCTGCCTTAACTATTATCACTCCTCAAATCTCAGAAAGAGGTATTGGTGCTGTGGAAGGGGCTATTGACTTGACCAAAAGAGCTTATACGGCGCTATTCTTTATCCTTGGTTGGAAGTACTTGCGAGACGGAAACCACATTGAGCGTAATAGGTTGAATCTTTATTTGGAATATGCTTCTTATGGCTATGCCACAGTGGACCACGTCATAGATGCTGTCGCCTCCATTGAGGAATGCGCTTCAGACGCATCAACCCCCATCGGCAAGACTAAAGCAACCAAGGATAGTGTTACTGATATAGCACAAGCTCTAGCTGCTATTTTCCGACTCACTCAAAGGGCTGCTGGGGAGATGAACAATAAGAGGGAGACAGATGAGGATTTTGCTGAAGTATTATCAGTCCTCAGCAGCCAGTTTAAAGTCAACTTTCAATGGCAAGAAACGGTTGAAACTAGAGACACAAACATAGGTAAATTTACAGATTGGACAAAATATGGAGAATCCTTCCTTGAAGGGAACAGTAGCAGTACTGTTAATGATTACATTCGTTTGGGATATTTCAGCCATGATACTAATCACTCAACTCTTTTGTTGCAAAGAGGTTACAGCTTAAAAGAGCAGGGTACTTCATTGGATAAGCGTGAAGACATTTGCTCCAACAAGTTCGTGAACTGCTTGCGCCCATGTCAAGCCATTACCATGACAGGCTATAATTTCAAATTTGATTACTGGAGGGGCTCTTCTGAAGGCGTGACAGACGATGATTTACTGGACCTTGCCAATGACGGTGCTAGTCTGATTGTGAGCAGACACAGTGGTTTTGGGAAGTACTACATGGGCCTCTCCTCTCATGACTGTGATATCTGGTTAGCATCAATTTTGCTCGAAGTAACTTCGAATCAAGATCAATGGTTTTATGACGACGTGAATGCCGCTGGAGATTTACATCAAGAGTGTAAAGTTGGTTATACCCATGGTTGGAATTATTGGTAAGACTGTACATGATTCAAGTCTTTTACTACTGTTTTTAGTTTGTTGTTTATTTTGTTTCTTAATAAAACTTATATTTCTCTTCAACAAGATATCCTTTTTGGTGATTCCAAAAATACTTCGCCGATCCTGAGCGGCCGTTAAAATTTTGCAGCCACCGAGAGGTGCGTATGCGCTCCTGCACACCCCAATGTGAATTATTAACCACACTAAAAAAAAGTACAAAACGAATCTGAATTGTTTGTTGGTCATATTAGTTTGATCCTTCCTACCATTCAAAATACCCTGTAATATCTGAACCATCTACCGTGATAACCCCATACTTTTTGTCCCAAAATGAATATGGTCTGAAAGCAATACGACAAAACAGGTACCATCTCAATCTGATAGTAAGAGCATGGGGTATTTTGGAGAATCAGAACTCTTGAAACTGAATGGGCCAAGTAGAGAACAAATTAACATTTGAACATCTGAAAGATATCACTAAATATGTTGGCATGGAAACTTCAAACAAATATGTTGTTGAACCTCGAACTTTGCAAAGAAGTACTACCAATGATTCAAAAAGAATAAGTATATTTTTTTAATTATTGCACTATACAAAGTAAACCAGTCTAATCAATTATCACGCTTCCATATTACACGCAATCAAAACTTACTGGAATTTCAGCAAATTTCTTCAATATGCACATGGCATATTGAAAGAAAACACCACGTCCGTTAAATTAAATTGTATTGTTCACTAAATGAGATGATATTTTTAGCAATCTCGGGAGCATGAATATAGCCGGCAAAATGACCACCATTCAAGTCTACCAACTTCACGTTTCTAGAATGTTTTTTGAATGCCACCTGACCCTGTTTAGGAAAAATAAAATCATTGACACCCCAAATAGCCAAAATTGGAATGTTTGATCTACTAAAAAAGTTTTGAAATTCTGGATATAATTTAACATTATTTCTGTAATCCATAAATAAGCCTAATTGATGATGAAAGTAATTTGGCAAATCTTTTAATAATTTTTGATCTATGACTGGACCTTCAGGATCAACCAAGCTTTCATCTTCTCCAATGTAATATTGTTGATGGTATGCTTCAAAATCAGTGAAAACTTTTGATATTTCTGACTGAACTGCTTTCAATTTATTTTCATCTTCAATTGATTGAGTTGGTTGGTCTAACAATCTCCAACAAAATTTAAGTGGCTCCCAAAATTCTTGAAGGCCCTCTTCGTAAGCATTACCATTTTGAGTATAAATTGCAGTAACTTCAAACCTCGGGTTAAGACATAATCTGAATCCAGTTGGGGCACCATAATCGAATACATATATTCCAAATTTTGAGATACTCAACTCATCTAGTAATAGTTCAACCGATTCAGCAATATTTTCAAAAGTAGGCTTGAACCCTTTGGGTAATTTGGTCTTACCAAAAGCCGGCAAATCTGGACTAATAAGATGAAATCTTTGGTTCAACAATGGAATCAAATTATTAAAATACCTCGAGGAAGTTGGGAACCCATGAAGTAATAAAATTGTTGGATTTGTCCTTGAGCCACTTTCTCTATAGAAGATTTCAACGTCGTTCTTAAGTTTTAAAGTATTGAAAGTTGTTGCCATTGTATATAATGTACCAATGAATGTGATACAAATAAAACTAGATCAAATCAGCCATGTATTTATAGATTTTAGGATCATTGTGGTAAAGATATTATTACTAGAATATATTTGTCATCAAACTATACAAACATTTAGTGACTTATGTGTTCTTACTATTATCATTGATTTGTAATGAGCCGGATTCCTCGCGTTGATCCGGCAATACTTGATCACATTAGTAATATGCAGTGATGTCCTGCGCATTAACCTTTTGAGAATTTGAATAGAAGCATTCACTTTATTTCAAGCGTGGACCCAGGATGCTAAGATACGGGATGCCCAGTTAAACGCAAGGTATTTATTCTTTTGAAGCGAATTAAAAACTGGCACGGATTGTCCCATTGATTATGAAATATACAAGAAAGCACAGCAGGTAAATATCATCCATAAGAATCGTTCATGGTGGTATAGCTCTTCAGAACTTCCTTTGTCAAAAGGAGCAAGTTTACATTATTGACTTTGGGAGTTCGTTTTGGAGTAGCTGCCCGGAGGAACAGTCTTCAGACAAAATTCGTTAAAGGTTATATTCCATTAGGTATGAAAAATGAGAGGCAATTCTTTCTGCTAGATTGTTAGCTATTTGATATTTCGAAACGTAAGACGTTGGTTACTTTAAGCAAACTATAGTCTACTGCAAAGCAAGCTAATGACTGCTCAAAGAGGAATGCTTTGAAGTCAGAAATGATAACGTCAAAACGTTGGTAAGTTCAAAGGTATCAATTAAGGGTTTTGACATCTTCAGCTCTAATCAACTTATCAAAGCCAATAGGGAGATCATGGCTCTTATTATCAACCAGAATATGTTTCAAATCGATGGTTCTGCTACCCGCTAAAGTATGATTGGCGTGAACCTAAACTTATACAACACTCCATTTATTCAAAAATGGGTTCAAAAGTCTTTTGTTTATTTGCTCAAACGCTTTGACAATGTCTCCATTTAAATTCATAAGGATTGATGACTTCATTTTTTCAGCTCAATATACTCAATAGACACTAAAGCTTGTTCTATGCTGAAGTTCCCGGGGATATGAAGTTTTCCAGTGCTTTAAGTATTTCTCATCTTGATGATTCGTCCCTTGTTCAATTTTAGATAATCCTTGATTTAGCTGATCTATGAAGTTCAAGGTAGCTTGGTGATTGGATTTGTAAGATTTGTGATTGTCGCAATTACTGTTAAACGGCGCCGCAAGATAAGAACTTTAGGTTCGGAATAGATTTGTGGGGGTCCCAAACTCTTCCGAATATCCAAAGACTCATTTGTTCCGGGACAGTTCATTCGAACTACAAGACCAAACCGGAAAGCTTAGATCTCTAAGCCCCGCTTGTCCCTACCCCAGTTTAATGCGTACTTACGAGCTTTTGAAGCAAAGCTGCTGTGTTCTGCTCGGAATCTCACATCCTCTACGCCTTGGCTCATAACAGGGGCCCGAAGAATAGTCTTGGATCTCCTGTATAGCTTAAGTATATATATGGCCTAAGGTTCGGTTAGAACCGTATAGCTAATGGACAACACCAACACCCCGGTTTCACCCAGAGCCAAGCCCCGTCAACAATGTCAATCCTGTATGTAATTGCGCCATAGAACTCCGAATGAAATAACTTATATAGTATTATTAGCAATACAAGCGTTACAGTATGCCAGGATCATACCACATGCACGCTACGTATTGTCTTATTGATATATGATAAGTGGAGGAATAACTAATAATTTTCCCCACAGTGCGGGTTCCGGCTTCACCCAGCACCAAACCTGTCAAATAGACACTCCTGTATGTAATTGTTCCATAGAAACTCCGTAGATGAAATAAGTTATATAGTAAAATTAGCTATACAAGCGTTGCAGTATGCCAGGATTACACTACAGGCATACCACACACTGTTATACTGATATATTACAAGTGGTGTGGATAACTAATAACTAATGAACCAAAAAAGAACAGAAAAACTTTCCTACTAGTAACCTAAAATCTGTCCATACTGTGGTTTAAACTCCGAAATGTTGGGGTGGTGCCGTTCGTAGCCACACGTAATTTTCCGATTGTGATTGGTTATATTAGTTATTATTCTCTATTTCCCCATATATTTCCCCACAGATTGTCTACCGTTGAACCCCGGGAACCTGTAACTATTATCCGTGGAGGCTTAGGGGAAGAGGCTTTTTCACCGTGCCCCACTTTCACTGCCTAAAAGGAGTATAATTTTCCTGGTGCTCTGACTCCTTGGGTGATAGAAGCACTATATAAGGGGCAGAATAATCCTTAAAATTGAGTTAGCACCAAATAGTGTTGATATAATTGATTATATTGATATTTTGCTTTAATCTTTGAATTGTGCTGTTGAAATACTGATATCATTACCTATTTGAAACCATGGCTGATATAGAGTCTGTTCAATCGAACCTCATCAGAGAACACAACAAACATGTGGTAAATCCACCCACCTTCACATCAAGGGCCATTGCCAAATACTTCAAAACGAGGTTTACAACGTTATTTGTCCCGAAGCTGGAACTTGAACAATACACCAAACAGGAAATCTTTAACCCCTTCAAGCCTTTATCAGAGCTTAATACTCGCCAATGGTGTTTCTTCTTAGCAGGGATGTTCGCTTGGACTTGGGATGCATTCGATTACTTTACCGTTTCATTAAATATGGAAGCCATCGCAGAGACTTTGGATAGAAGCGTCAGTGATGTGTCTTGGGCCATTACATTGGTTTTAATGTTAAGAACAGTAGGTGCAGTTATATTCGGGATTATTTGTGATAAGTATGGAACGAAGATTCCTTACTGTACAACTTTAGGGTTGTTGGGGGTACTTCAAATTGGATGTGGGTTTGTACAGACTTATTCTCAGTTCTTGGCCGTCAGAGCATTATTTGGAATAGTTATGGGTGGTTTGTACGGACCGGCCGTAATTATCGCATTACAATGTCCTAAATCAGCCAGAGGTATCGTCTCGGGTTTGTTCCAACAAGGATGGGCTCTTGGATACTTATTGGCAGTTGTGTTTCAAAGAGCAATCGTTTACAATTCACCCCATGGCTGGAGGTCCTTATTCTGGTTTTCGGCTGGACCACCTGTTTTATTTATTGCCTGGAGATTGTATTTGCCTGAGGTGGATACTTTTATAAAGCAACAAGAAAAGTTGGCTATCAGAAAGAAATATCAACAAGATAATGGAGAAAAGAAAATGGGTATTATTGACAGTCAGTTCAAAAAAGTTGTGAAGACTTATTGGTTGATTTTAATTTACTGTGTTTTATTGATGTCTGGGTTCAATTTCTCAAGTCATGGGAGCCAGGATTTATTCCCTACTTTTTTGACTGTTCAATTAGGGTACGGTTCTGATAGATCCACTGTAACAAATTCAGTTGCTAATTTAGGAGCTATTTTTGGAGGTTTTGTGTTTGGCCATGCCTCCACATTTGTAGGAAGAAGATTATCAATTGTTATTGCCAGTATAATTGGAGGAGCCATGATCTATCCTTGGGTATTCAGCAGTTCTTCAGCTATCAATGCCGGGGTCTTCTTTCTTCAAATGGGGGTTCAGGGAGCTTGGGGTGTGGTTCCTATTCATTTGAATGAGTTAGCTCCTCCAGAATATAGAACTTTCGTGGTTGGAGTATCTTATCAACTAGGGAATTTATGTTCCAGTGCTTCTTCTACCATTGAAGCTACTATTGGGGAAAGGTTTCCTATAATTGTTGATGGAGAACAAGCTTACAACTATGCCAAGGTCATGGCCATATTTATGGGTTGTGTGTTTGGATATTTGATCTTGATCACCCTTGTGGGCCCAGAAAATAGAAACGCCGATTTTGACATTGACAGAGATGAATATTTGGATGAGCTTTATGATGTGGGAAACAAATCTGAAGACGAATCGGACGACGAAGAACATCTTCACGAGAACATAAATGCACACGAAAAGCCAGCAGATGAACAAAGAGAATTTGCAAACTATAATAATCCCCACGGTGCCTCAGCCCCAAAAACTCAAGGTTGATTTAGGCTATTATGAATGAGTGTAGAGGTAGATGCACGATAGTAATGAACCTATATGTTTGGAGTTGTGCAGAATCACACGTGATAAGGATTGTGTATAAGATACAGATCTGGGGCTAGTTTGTAGTGGCTTAATATATGTTTTGAACCTGACAGTAAATTGTAAAAATTCCATGGCCATGTGGAACCGTATTAAAAAGATTTTGGAAGGCTCAAAAAATCCTGGTGCTACGAAGTTGATTGGTTTGTGAACCACTAGAATAGATTAGACTAGCGTGAATCTATATAAACAAATGCATAGTGCCTCTAATTAAATATCTAAATGCGAGATAACTCAAGAACCAAAAGAATACTTCAGAAATAATCTAATCTAAATTATCTTCTATGAATCATCATAGTACTGGCAAAAATCACAAAATCGCGATAATTGAGGTTTTGCAAAATCCACTAATTGATTGAAAGAATTCGTTTCGGTTTAGGGAACCAAGAAATTATCTCACTGCTAATGTTTTGCAACATAGCAAATGGCTTAATAGATTTAGATGGGAATCCTCACCACATTGCCATAACATCTATACACTTTTTTTCCGACTGTCCAAAAAAGCATTTGGTCTAGGACTTTCTCGTCGAACTACCAGACCAAACTGGAAAGCTTTGATCTGCAATCTTCGCTTGCCCCTGCCCCAGCTTAATGCGTATTACCGCATTACTCATGAGCTTTTGAAGCAAATGGTGCTGCGCTATGCTCAGGTTCTCACTTCCTCTACGCTCTGGTTAATAGCAGGGGCCCGAAGAATGATCTCCAAAAACTCTAAAACCATCTAACTTGACCCTCGATCGTCGGAATTTCGACCGCCTATAGTTATCGTATAAAGCTAACCTACATCAAGTTAGAGTCCTTTGCTTACTGGATTCTCGACAAATTAAAAAACGTTAAGGAAAAGTATGATTTTTGTTAAGGACAAGTATGATTTTTGGAATTAATGTGCTACAAGATTTTTATGCTGTAGCAACGTAAAGGATGATACTTGATAGATAAATATGAGCCTGCTTTTGCATCACAAATATAAATTATTGGCACAAAAGACGCAAGTTTTAATTGAAAAGTATGAATGGCAAAGATATAGTATAGTCATAAGCTTTTTAAGGGAATTTGGTGAGGAAAACAACGAACCAGAATATAATTTATATGCTATTCTTCCACAGGGAAACAAGAAGGTAAGCAAAGCCAACGTATCACCCTTAAATAACATCATCACCAATATGGCCATGAAAAAGTTCGTCTTGAAACATAGAAGTAAAAGAAATGTCAATGGAATTATCACTTAAGATTTCATGGTAAGCACTGCTGGCGCCTAATAGTTCATTAGATAGTTGATTTATATTAGAAACTTCTTTACCATCAGACGTTAAAAAAATTTGAAATATGTTATCAACGATATTCTGAAAAACTTTAGAGCATTTGCTAGCAACTCCCCAGTTTTCACTAAAAGCATTTAGAATTTCAATCAACAAATCGATTTCTGATTGGGATTTATTCAAATCTATAGTCCAGTTACACAAACAGTATAAGGTAGTTGAACACACAATCAAAAATCGATATAACGTTATCCAATTTAAGGGTAATAAATTTGATTTAAATAACTTATGTGTACAAGAGAGACTCTCAAGACAATAGCGACTTAAAAATTCTAGATTTCGAGAATTAGGTTTAGGAATTAAATAACTAGGTCGGTATAATAGCATTAGATTATGATAATACCGACTATAAAACCAATTATCTGAACCATGGAAAGAAATGACTTTGGAATTCTCTGGGGTATTGGGTTTATTATTTGAAATCCAAAGCTCCAAGTCATCTTTAATATCTTGAATAACATCTTCCTTATAAAACTCTTGAGATTTTAGAGAATAAACTCTTTTGGAGATTTTTCCTTCAATTTTTCTTAATTCTATTATGGCCAAAATAGTTTTAAAGGTAAATTCATCCTCTTCGAATACATGTTTCGGTAGATCTATATCAATATCCATCTCATCTATACTTATGGGGCGACCTAGACTGATTGATAATAATCTATCCATGTTGTAAATACTCCAAAATAACCGATTTCTCATCTCAATAGCCTCAACAGTCAATTCGGGGGCCTTGAGCCTTTGATTTAGCCCCAAAGCAGTGGTAGTTCTTATTACTAAACCAAACAAATTCCACGTTTGAATCCCTTGAGGTTCAAAAAATGAGTAAATGCAAAGAAATAATAATATCTTTATCGATTCTATGTCGTCCATTCTAATTCCTTTTAACAAAAACCCAATGCACTTGTAAAAAAAATATGTACTGTAAATATCTTCTTTGTCCAATAACTTGGCCCTAGACAAAGTAGTACACCCAATATTCATAATCATATAAATCTCAAATTCAAAATAATCGGTAATGGTATCATTTAAATATTCAAACTGATTAAATTTTTGTAAGAAATCTGACTCACAAATAAATGGATAAGATCTGTGACTATGCTTAAAGTATGCTTCGATGAAAGTTAGTGCTAATTGCTTAGAAATGGCTGGTTTTTGTATACGTTCCATCACATCCCACTTTAGATTTGAAAATCCCAAGGTGGTTAGAAAAAAGTTAGAATCGGGATTAATTTCATTCTTAGTTGTAGAATTCAAGTGTGTAATGAATTCTGACGAGTTGTGTTCTAATATCATTTCCTCAGTAGATTTTTCATAAGTAACATTAGCGGATTTTAGTTCTTTCGTTCCTTTGACCAGGATCTCATCAGTTGGGTAAACACAGTCCCTACGGAATCGACAGCAATTATAACAACCAGTAACATCTCGTGTGCATTTTTTCTTTGACGTTCGACATGCCAAACAGGAGCTTTTGCTTTTGATATCGCTAGGCTTATGACCTGATGGCGGTTTGACCTTGAACTTGTTTATTCCCTTAGTAAGCATTTAGTCTTATCAGTAACAACGCGAAAAGGTTATGAAGATAAAGCCAAACCGTTTATACGGAGAGCGGAGGATATTATAAAAATATCTTAGGGATATTGCGTCCCTTATATACGAATACTGAAGTGAAACTACTAACTATATATTAAGAATTGAAAATCTTATCTAAATAATTGAGCCAATTTAAACCTAGTACTTTTTCCATTTTTTCTTTCGACCAACCTCTTCTGGCCATAGCTAGAGCCAATTCTTGCCTTTCAGCTAAAGGTCCTAAAGGTTTAACAACTTTTTGAGATCCCCAAGGAGTCATTTTTCTAGCGTAACCCTTATCTTTGTTACACCATTCCATGAAAGCAGAAGGTCTGCCATGTCCTTCAGATGCATCAGAACCAATTCCAACTAAATCTTCTCCAATTAAAGAGATCACATAATCTACCACATCCACATAATCATCAATGGTAGAGTCGTTACCCTTTGGCATATGAGGACCAAATTGACTAATTCCTACAAACCCACCTTTCTCTCCAATCATTTTGATTAATTCATCTGATTTATTCCGACCACTGTCTTTTAAGTTAGCTGGTAAAACATGAGAAAAACATGGTGGTTTTTTAGCATATTCAATAACATCTTTAGTAGTTTGTTCTCCAACATGAGACAAATCACAGACTATGCCTAATCTAGCCATTTCATCTACAACCTCTCTACCAAACCCAGTTAAACCAGAATCTTTCAATTCCACATATCCTGCACCAGAATAATTTTGAGTATTATACGTTAACTGCATTTTCCTGACACCTAAATCTCTGAAGATTCTTAAATAGCCTAAGCGATCTTCAATCCCAGCAGTATTTTGCCATGATAATAATACCCCAGTCTTCCCCTCCTTTTTCGCTCTTCTAATATCATCAACATTATGTACTTGAATAATTAAATCAGAATATTCATCAAACCACAGCTTCCATTTAATTACTTGATCAATAGATTCTTTGAAATTTTCCCAAAGACCAATAGTACAGGATACAGCAGTGATACCACCCTTCCTCCATGATTGAAATATCTCCTCTCCAAAATTGCAGATATTTAATCCATCAATATGAATGGAATCTTGATAAATTTTTTGTGCTTCTTCAGGGGATACCATTTTGAACTGTTGTTCTCGTTATAATATATTATGAATAACGATTATTAATAAGAAAAGTGTATGAATAAATACAGAGATAACGAATTCTCGATGACTTGACGTTATTACACCGAATCCCAATCGGGTAATATTATATCGGATAAAGCTTATCAGAAGAGCGGACAGGGACATCTTTGCGTTAATATCGAGTCGCCAAATTGTAGCTGTGTTACAACCTCGTAACTCACCAGATGCCCCTAATTGCTTCTTGATAAGGCTCCTGATAAGACTTTACTAAGAGATTAGAGATCATGGTACAGAAGTCTGAAAAGAGAGTATCGCTATCTTGAGATCGGTGGGTTCTAAATTAGGAAGGTACGACGTCGGACAATCTTCTTTTGATGCGTATATTGGGGGTGCTAATACACAGGAGAATTCGTTCACACAATCAAACTGTATCTTATAGCTGATAGCCACAGTAGCACTAGCTTGATAACAACATTACTATAAAATATGCTAGATTTCCTAACCACTACCTTTTTCACCCCTCAAAACAATAATATAAGTTGTTTACCATTATTTTTCATCTGATATGACTGAGACGAATCTAGGTACCGTCGACAGCGGAGAGAAGAATTTAGCGACGCCTACTAGTGAAAAACAATTCGGGGTTGCGCAAATCCAATCTTTGGACAGTGGAGAGACTACAAAGAAGACTTGGAGCCAGAAGTTTAGAGGAATCATCTGGGATTCGCTTGATAAGCCCCCCGAAGAAAGACGGTATATTTTCAAAATAGATTGTTTTATTTTGTCTTATGTGTGTGTGGCTTATTTTATCAAATATTTAGTATGTATTTTATACAGAGGACAGAGTTTATATTGACCTGGCTCTCGAATGTTGTTCTTTTGACTCCTACTAACGATTTGAATAGGACCAAATGTCTGTGGTTAATGCATATGCGCTGGGAATGAAAGAAGACTTGGAAGCTTCCTCAGTTAACTACAATAAAAATTGGTACAACTATGTTTCTACTTGTTATTATATTGGTTATATCATTGGACAAATTCCAAGTCAATATATGATTAGTATTGTCAGACCTTCGATTTGGCTCCCTACCATGGAAATTTGCTACGGGGCTTTTGTTATGGGAATGGCCGGAGTTAAGAACATAAAGTCGATATATGCTTTGAGGTTCTTTGTGGGACTCTTTGAGAGTTCTGCCTATATTACTATTATGACGTTGTTATCTAACTTCTATTTACCAGAAGAATTAGGGAAAAGAACCTGTATTTTCCAAACGTCTTCTAGTGCCGCTCAAATGTTCGCTGGTTACTTACAAACTGGCTTACATAGTGGTATGAATGGTAAAGGTGGATTGGCTGCTTGGAGATGGTTATTCATCTTCGATGGAATTATTACCATGCCAGTGGCAATTATTGGATATTTTTTCATTCCTGATGAGCCATTCACCTCTAAAGCCAGATGGTTCAAAGAAAGCGATAGAGCAATAGCTATTGAAAGAGCAAAAAGATCTAATAGAAACACTAAGCCCGAAATAAAATGGAAACATTTTTTCGGTTTGTTCAAAGATTGGCCATTTTATCTTTTCTCGCTGGCATTCACTCTTCACGTTTTGGCAATTAGATTGTATGGATTTATGAATCTTTGGCTTAAGGATGATGGATATTCTATTAGTCAAATTAATAACTTACCAACCGTTGGGTTTGCTTTACAAATAGTATCTACTTTATGTTGGGCTTGGATATCTGATGGTATCGGAAGGAGATGGCCAGTTATTGTATTAGCATGTACTCCAGCTATTATCGGATCGATTATTTTATGGGTTTGGCCTGCAAATAATACTGCAGCTTTATTCACTGGTTGGTACTTGTTATTCATGGAAACGGGAGCTGGTGCTTTGTTCATCTCTTGGATTTCCGAAACTATGAGTACAGCAGCCGAGCAAAGATATTTGATGATTGGAATTGTTGAGGCAATTGCATTTTCATTCACTGCTTGGGCCCCAATTTACTTATACCCAGCTTCTGAAGCCCCATATTATCAACACGCTTACCCCATTACATTCATGCTATTTGCTTTGGAAGCTGTTTGTACATTAATGATGGCTGGTCTTCAATATTTAGAAAAGAAGGGTAAGATGAGAAATAAACACAGTTTCGAAGTCTATGGAGACGAAAAGGATCTGGATTCAGAACTGCAAAGGAACAATAATGTTATGTGAGAGTATATATTTGTAATTTATGGGAATGTACACCAATTTTAATAGCGTCATTCAAGCGACATTAATGCTCTTGAGTTTTAAACTAATGAGGGAATTGAAGAATGAAAGTTCTATGGGCTCGTAGAATGGGCGATGCAGAACCGGGAAGTTCATATCAGCTTCAAAGAACTGCAAATTAGCATATTCCATTGCAAATCTCTCTTGACGGAAAACGGTTACCATAAGGGGAATCAAGAAAATCAAAACCTTATCGCGCATTAAAGTCCCGCTCTTGATAAGAACGCGATCTCCGACCAGATCTTGCCCGATTTGGATGTGCCACAATTCGCTGGGGAGCTCCCTTCTATAAATCATGGAAGTAAAACTTAACAGAATGTAGACTGTAATGCACTACTATGAAGGTATTTGTCAGTCAGTTGTTTCACGAAGCCAGTTCTTTTGTCCCTAACAAAGTAAATATCAACAACTTTCGTGGAAGGCACTATTTGAAAGGGTTTGATAACGTGAAAAAAAGATTCGAAAGTGACAAGGATTGGATATCGGGAGTTTTAAAACCTTTCATTGACAATGACGATGAAATCAGCATAGGAGTTTGTGCTGGGTGCAATCCAGCAGGAGTTATTGAGTACGAATCGTTTCAGATGATTTTGAATGATATGATTGGTGAATACAAGAACTACTTAGCTATCAATGGACCTCCAGAAGTCCTAATGTTGCTATTACATGGAGCCAATTTGGTTGATTCTTTAAGAGATCCAGATGCTTTCTTGATCCAACAATTTAAATCTTGTGTGGGCCATTCAGATTCTACGGTGATAGGAGTTACACTTGATTTCCATGGAAACGTAAGCGATGAGCTCGTGAAGTCAGTGGATATTGTGATAGTTGGAATTGAATACCCTCATGTTGATACCTATGAAAGAGGTTCATTAGCTTCAAAACTAACAAGAAAGAAAGCTCTTGACAAAATTCCCTTGCAATCCTTCCGATTTCCTATTCCCATTTTAACTTGTCTACCTAAACAAGCTACAGTTGAAGGTCTTCCGTTTAAGAAATTGGTTGATTCTGTTGACACGATAAAATTGAAATATAATATCACAGATTTGTGTGTGGCAGGTGGGTTTGCATTTGGTGACTGCTACGATCTAGGTATGAATTTAATTGCGGTCAATGCAAATTATGATCCTTGTGTACAAGCATATAAAGAAGTTCTGGAGATGGTTTGGAAATTAAAAGATGAACTTCTTGATGAAGTACCAGTGTTAGATGAAGTCTGGAGTTCTTTTGAGAAGAAATCAAAAGTGGGGAGAGTGGTTGTGGCAGATGTTTCAGATTCCCCGGGATCTGGTGGCAATGCTGATGAAACCCACCTATTGTCAAAATTGATCAAGTCGACTAGTAATTTTGTCAGTGCTTTTCACGTAGATCCCCTCGTGGTTAAACAAGCTCAAGAGATTGGTATTGGGGGCGAAAGGGAGTTCACTTTTGGTACGTCTTTAAGTCATCCTAATAGCAAGATCCTAAAATTTACTGCTACTGTGAAAAATCTATTGGAATATCAATATCGCAATATTGGTTCAATGATGCAAGGTGCCACCTTAAAAGGCGGTCCAACTGCTTTGCTAGAAGTCGACAATGGGTTAATAATAGTGACTACTGAGCGAATTCAAGCCTATGATATTAATGCATTCATCAATATTGGTATTGATATTAAAATAAAGAAGCCATTAATCATAGCAATAAAGTCCACAGCACATTTTAGAGCTTCTTATACAGCTTTAGCAGATCAAGGAATTGAGCTAGCGAGAGCTTCTGGCTGGTCAGATATTGATTTCAGAGCCTTTAATTATCAATTCAGGAGAAAACCACTACTACCATTAGACAATATTGATAAGTCTCCATGGGATCAAATAGTACTGAGCACCTGCTGAGTGGAGTGTCCCGGTTTCAGTAAAGTGATTTGTATATTATGTATGAATTATGGATATATTTAGAACCCAATACTGGCCCTTTCCTTTAATATGTTTTCATTAATAGCCAATACTCTTCTTAATTTAACTTCGGGGACCTTCTTCTTTCTCTCATATCTTTCACCTTCGTACTTATCGAAAATAAAACCCTTCTCTGTTAAACCTTCGCCCTCAATCCATTCGAATAAACCATTCACATAATCAGCTTCTTTGGGGAATTTAAGGCGGTGCAAAGAGACGCCTTTAGCCTCCAATTCTTTACGGAAATCTGCAAACATTTTATCAGTGGAAGGCAATTTCAATCTACCGCTATAGAACCTGGAAATTATGCTAGACTGGGCTTCGGCAAAAGGAAAGGGGTTCACGTCCTTTCCTAACCCCACAAAAGTCAATGTGGGATCGTTAATATAGAAAATTTGTCTATACAAATCACCGATATAACGTTTCTTACAGATATCCAATTTCAAAAAAGGAACATCATATAAGTATCCAGTGCAAAAAATCACCTCATCAATACCCGAAACCTTTTCACCATTGAAACTTATAGACCGGTCCTTAACATCATATTCATCAATTCTAGGAATCATTTCAATAAATGGATTGTCAATGTTACTTAATATGCTTGCTTCATCACATGAAACGTACACTTTTTTGGCGGAGCAACTGGATTGAATTGCAATGTCACTTCCACTTGCAACACCACCTACTACTAAAATAGTTTTGTCTTTAAATCTATCTGGGGTATCGTAGAATTTAGCATGAGTTATAGACGCAGAGTCTTTTTGTTTCCACTCTTCAAGTCCTTTAACTTTTGGGAACCTTGGAACTTCAAAGTGTCCATTGGCCACAATAACGGCATCATAATCGGCTGAGCGAGATTCACCAGTTTCTACATTGAAGCTGGTAACTGACCAAGTATCTTGATCACATTTCTCTACAGACGAAACTCTTGTGTTTAACATAACATTGCAAGGACCAATTGACTTAGAATATCTTCTCAAATATTCTAGAACATCTGTTCTAAACGGGAAATCTTCACTATTTTCAGGGAAATGAAAATCAGCATATTCCATAGACTTATAAAGAATATTGGTTTCTAGTTTGTTATACATAGGCGAGTGATTGTATTCTTTATTTTGGATAAGTTCTTCGTCGTCATTATATTGTCCCTTAGTTGACAAATAATTCCATATACCCCCTAAGTTTCTCCGGGACTCATATAAGTCAATTTCAAAACTGTTTTCTTCAGCATTTAAAGTCTTAACCAGCGCCAACCCACTAGGGCCACCACCAATAATAGCAATTTTTTTAATGATTGAATAAGTCATGCTTGTTGTAAATTCAGAACATTTTAATTGTAGCACTTGAACAGTTTCTTTTATACTATTAGTTATCTCCCTATATGTAGTGCCCTACTTTTCACGGTCCGGTCACCAATTGCCTGTTTCAATCGAGTGCTTGATAAGCGGAACATTTGCGATCGCAGAATTAATGTCCGACCTAAACTAACTTAATGCGGAAATATTATAGATAAGATAACCACCAGAGAACTAGACATACATTTTTGTTTCGTTCAGTAGAACAATCTTAACTACCTTTGTTAACATGTGAGAAGTTGAGTTGAAAGTTTTATTGCTTGAGCGTTCTCTATGTTATTTTCTAAGCCTATATTATTTTCCCTTCCACAATCAAATACAGTATACTGGAAGAATATCTTGGGAATCATTTTGTTACGTGAATGAAACTTGCTCCTTCCATTAAAGGTGAAAGTTTAACCTAATGTGTTTTATTCTGAAAATGTGGTAGTCCCCTTTTCCCACTAAGAGCTACAGACAGGACCAACTAATATTGTTCGGCTGACGCAGTAGTTCAAACGGCGAAAATGACCCAAACTTACTTGGAGTCTAATAGGGTTGGAACACTATCATATCGTTCCTATGGTTTTCTATGGGATGAGATACTAACAGCTTCATTAATAATCATTTCACTTATGTAGGTGGCCCTGAGAACCGTCAAATATCAATCAATTTCGGAGTTGAATGCCGCTCCCGCGAAACCGGGTATTCTGTTGATGATGACAAATTACTTAGGTGAGACCACCGGGTATTCAAAGTTCACGATGACAAATAGTTTGCTTAAGTCAACTATTTAGCTAAAGGTAACTGAAGATGTATGTATTCTATAAATATAATGTAGCTGCCATGCCCTGGCCATCAGCAATTGGACTATGGCTCCTGGTATGGTATATTATTTAATACAGAGAAGTTTCTTTGGAAGACTTGTGTATCGATACTCAAATTACAAATGGTTTGCTTATCCAGAAGAGCAACTTGATTATGAAGTTCCCAAAGAATATTTGCAAAATGAGGGCCCTATTATTCTCACTTGGGATGAAGACAAAGATCCTGACCATCCTAGTAATTGGCCCAAATTGTGGAGACACGTAGTGCAATTTCAGATTACGTTTTTGACCATTGCAATCTACATTGGCGGTCCGATTTTGACTCCTTCAGTGGAAGATCTTAAGGAGGAGTTTCACATTGGAAATACGCTAGCTTCATTTCCTTTGGCATTTTATATTTTTGGGTATGGGCTTTCACCTATGGTTTTATCACCTTTATCAGAACAAGATTATATTGGGAGAACTCCAATATATATATATAGTGGAATTTTGTTCACAATTTTGCAAATACCCACGGCATTATCGAAAAATATTGCATCAATGACAGTATTGAGATTCCTTGGTGGCTTTTTTGGAGCCCCTGCCTTAAGCGTTGGGCCTGGAACTTACGCAGATACGGTAAAAAAACCTTATGTTCCCATTATTTTGGCTGTATGGGCATTAGCAGCTTTGTTTTCTCCTTCAGTTTCTCCAATTATGGGATCCGCTTTGTTATTACATGGCTGGAGAACAATTATATGGTTTCTAATGGCCATAAATGGGGTGAGCACCTTGATGCTTTTCATATTGTTACCAGAAACTTATGATCAAACACTTTTATTATGGAAAGCCCAAAGATTGAGACGTGTAACTGGCAATCAGAATATCAGAAGCGTATATGAAGTTAACCAAATTTCATTCTATAAGGAATTGACTGAGATCTTGAAGAGAGCCCTCGAGATCATCATTATGGAGCCAATGGTATTATTCATGGATTTATACCAGGGGTTACTTTATGGGCTATTATTCTTATGGTTTGAATCTTTCCCTATAGTTTATAGTGAAACATACAAGTTCACTGGCCCCGAAACGTCTGCAGCTTATCTATCGATAGTTATTGGCTGTATTTTTGGATCGCTTATTTATTGTTATATCCTTTATGGTTCATACACCAGGAGATTAATCAATGGAGAAGCTGTAGAGCCTGAAGTTTTTTTAAATGTTGGTTTTATTGGAGCTACCATGATAACAGCATCGTTGTTCTTGTATGGTTGGCTAGCCAACCCCAATATTTTCTGGATAGGTACATTAGTTGCAGCCGCAATATTCGGTTCGGGAGTATTCATCACTACCCAAAGTGTTTTGAACTATATGGCTATGTGCTTTCCTAAGTTTATCCCATCTGTTTTTGCTGGTAATGGATTCTTCAGATCAGCTATTGGGGGGTCATTTCCGATATATGGGAGGTCTTTGTTTAAAAATACAGGATCCTCCAATTTCCCAGTTGGTTGGGGCTGTACAATATTGGGATTTATTTGCCTCTTCATGAACTTCTTGCCTTTGATATTTAAATATTACGGTCCAAAGCTCAGAAGTAAATCGAAATATTCCACCTAGCCTTCGTCAACTACTTTTCACCCTATTATACTTAATTCTAATTTCTGTTGTATTTACCCATTAAATATATACTATCTCTCCTTATGCTTCTTCTGGTGACATCTTATCGCAGAACCACCACGCTATTCTGTCATTAGCAGTATATAAAAAGGTCTAAGAATCTAATTACCTAGGTTTTCCTAGTAATCCCACAAACCAAAAGCTCATTTGACCGAAGATACCAGAACGTTACCTTTCCCAACAACTTCCTACGGCTGTCTAAACTTTTCGCAACCATTAAGGTACACGACCTCACCAGCTTTTCCCAACATTCTCGCATGGTTTCCCTTTTGAGTAAACTCAATAGCTTTTCTACACGTATATTCTTTCTATACGGCTCTGCAGTCTTTCATTGTAAATTGATGTGCCGTAGCCGAAGTATGTGACTTGGTTGGTGCAGGGAAAATTGTTGTGATAAACCTTATTAAACATTAGTAAGCACTAAGCACGACAGGTTATTTTTCTTTTTCTTGTCAATCAATACGTACATATATATATATATATATATATATATATATGAACAGCTGTGATCGTTTGAAATTTCCTCGGATCAAAAGCATAAAAAATCAATTGGTAATAGAATAATTAATCATGAGCACTCCAGCAATTGACAGAAATAACCCAGACAAGTTTATTGTCCACGATTTTCCTCTTGGTCCTTTTCCAGCAAGAGTAAGAATTGCCTTGTATGAAAAAGGCTTAGCCTCCAGAGCAGAATTCAAATACATTGATATTATGAAGGGGGATCAAAGAACCGAAGAGTTTATTAACTCGAAAAATCATTCAGGTTCAGTTCCAGTACTTGAATTAGCCGATGGAACTACACTCTCTGAGTGCATAGCCATCACACAATACCTCGATCATCTTAAGGGTGAACCTGTTCTTACTGGGACCACAGCCTTTGACATGGGGAAAATTCTCATGATGACTAGAAAGGTCGAAGATCACTTTATGGTACCAATCGCTGCTTATTTTCGACACGCAACTGAAGGATTAGGAGATGTTGATCCCTATAAGAACGTTGACTGGGGTATTCATCAGCGTGAAAGGGGGATTAAGGGGATTTATTATCTTGACTCTATTTTAAAAGAACAACCATACATTGCTGGTGATCGTTTCACCATGGCAGATATCGCAGCCATCGGTGGAGTTTTGTTTTCTAATATAGCTGAAGTAGAGATTCCAGAAGACTGTAAAGCCTTTAACGATTGGTACACCAGAGTAAATGAACGTGATGGTGTAAAACAATACACTGAGGATGCTAAAGCAATTAAAGCTCAAACATAACCACTACAGATGTTTATTTCACTTGAGTTGATTAATATAAAGAATCACTACGAAGGATACTTGTAGAACATAATAATTAATATCTCTGGAACTTTTCGCCTGGCCGCAAAACTGCGTATCGAATATGCCGAGCATTGGATAAATGCTACTAAGGCGTTCCTGTAGGGTTAGGATAAATTCAAAACTAAGGAGTGTTCGAGAACCAGCAACTTCCAGTCATATCAAATCTAACAGTTATATCTACAATTGCTTATGATGCCGTAAGTAAGTAGCATTTCGAGCTTACTAATATGATGAACCGCCGTTAGTTGCCAACGACAACAGGGCTCATAACCAGAATCCGTTTTCGCAGCCAAATTTATTTTCTGACGAACTTAGATAAATTATTGTAGGAAGAAGAAAAGAATAACAAGGAGTGGATAGATTATTTTAGTAATGGAAAATGGATTTCTCAGTCTTCAGCTTCACGTCTTCAGCTTCAGCAGTAATCGTTGCCTTGAAAGATTCGATCTATCAGGGTATAAAAAGAGTGAGGATTTTTTAATTCTTTCACCAGTTCAACAGAATATCAAATTAAGATACACTCAAAAAAAACAAGACATACAATGGTTACCAATACTTCCGGCAGAAACGTTCCAGAATTATTTACAGCTTATGATTTCCCAATCGCCCCATTCGCAGCAAGACTTCATTGGCCCACTTCATGTTTGTCCTTTCCAAGGGAGAACACAAAAAAGAGAGATTTGTTAACACCAAAAGTATAGCAGGGACTATACCTGTGCTTGAATGGGCAGCTATCACTCAATACCTTGATAATCTTGATAGGAAACCCACTCTCACTTACTGGTTCTACACCTTTTGAAATGGCAAACATTCAAATGATGACTAGACTTGCTGAAAATCAATTCTTAGATCTCGTTAACGCCTACTCTTATCATATCACGGAAGGATCAGGAAAATCGAACTTTCTCCAAATTACAAGTGGGGGATGCAACAAAAGGAAAAGGCTGCAGGCGGAATTCACTATTTGAATTCGATCTTGGTAACAAAACCACTTATTTCTGGTGATAGTTTTACAATGGCTGATATTACTGCTATCACAGGAATGCTTTTGTGTGATATTGCTCAGATTCCAGTTCCAGAAGAATGTAAAGCCCTCAAGGAATAGTTCTCTAGGGTGAAAGAGATTGAAAGTGTCAAAAGCTAATTGAGAGAAGCCCATGCCTTCAAATGTACCTTATAATACTAATTATCGATTCATAGTAAAATTTGTCCAGACTTTATGTTGTTTAAAGTGTAAGAGAAATGAGATAGAACAGAAAAAGAGTACAACACTTTTAGGCTGAAGAAAAAAGCACATGAAACTATACTAAGTTCAAGTAAATAAAAAAGGAACAATAGAGTAGAGCAAAATTAAACCTTCCAGGCAGAGAATTAAAGTGCGAGCCGCATTCGCTTAGCACTTAACCGTAGAGTTTTATAGGTTTGATATATTTTGTACAAGTTGAGATTCAAGAGCTGAATACTTGCAAATGTTCCGAGTATAGAAATCATCTTCAATCAATCACGTCTATATGGTTTTTAAACGGCACTTTCAGGACAGTTGGGCCATCAAATAGTTTGCGCTTGGTAGCTTTAATAATTTCTACCAAAAAGATAAGAATGTTGGGAGCAGTCCCTCTTTGCTCTAAAGCGTGAAATTTCAGTCTGTTGCCCTGTTTCCAACTTGTATTGTCTAAAGCTTTTAACTTGATACGCGGAGCGGATTAAATATCAATGCCCGGCCACTCGGAGTTAAGTATTACCTTATTTAGGCGACTTAACAACTATTTCCGGTGTCATTATCTAGCGAACGAGCTTACTCCGAACCATTCAAGAGTTATACTTACAAGACAAGCGAACGCTTAACACAGACAGATAATACAGAAACGAAGAGTGGTACCATTTAACATAACTCTAGTATGAAACAAAAAAATACCCGCCAAAATTCACAAGAAAATGAACTTTGTTTGCAACCTTTTTGTGACAGTTTCTCTATTTTTTTTGGCTCAATCCAACAAAAGAACCCAGACAGATAAATCAAACCCCTCCTCTACCCGTCTTCACAATAAGTGATTGGCTAAATATAGCCGGAGTACTTCCGGACTTTTTCAACTTTTCATATGAAAGGCCCTAGACACTTTGGACTTTAATTCCTAAACCTAGATCGAGACTTCCAGGCTGAAAAAACGTTGCATTGGGAGCCCTCCCCCTTCCTTTTCCACTATAAAAGCCGCTCACGTGATGTGTTTGGCATGTGAAGGTTTCGGTCGGACTTTGAATATATGGGGGGATTGGCTGCGAAACACATGCATGGACTAGAAGGGTAATAACAGTTTGATTTAAAGTTCGGAGATTTTCAACTATTTATAGGGGTATATTTCCCAGCTGATTGTTAGTGGTTTTATTTTTGTAATAGACATTAGCCTTAACAATTATTTATAATTTTCGCTGAATACAGACAATGATGGATATCGGAGAATTGTATGCTCAGTACCAAGTGTGGTTTATCCTTGCCGGAGTTCTCGTGGCGTTTGTGGGGTATAAACATACAAGAACTGCTATTTTGAAGAGGAAACTTGGAGCTGAACCTCCAAGACCTTTACCAAACTCTTACCCAATTATAGCTAGAAACCCTTATGTAGGATTGAAAGCCAAACGCAATGGGGAACTTTTGAATTATATTATTGAGTTATTGGAAGGCTTTTATCCCCACTACACACATTCTGTTAATTTGGGGGATAAAATTATTGCCACTGTTGATCCGGAAAATATCAAGGCTATTTTGGCCACTCAGTTCAATGACTTTGTTATGGGATTAAGACACAGCCACTTCAAACCTTTGTTGGGGGATGGTATTTTTACTTTAGATGGTCATGGTTGGAAACAAAGTAGAGCTTTATTAAGGCCAAATTTCTCTAGGGAAAAAGTGGCCCATACTAGAGCTTTGGAGGTACATATTCAAAACTTGGCGTGCCATATCAGAAAGCATCAAGGCGAAACTTTCGATATTCAAGATTATTTCTTTAGATTTACAGTCGACACTGCTACGGAATTCTTGTTTGGACAATCTATATTTGGGTTAATGGATGAAAGTGTTGGTATGAGATCTCCCATTTACGATGAGTATCAAGGGGCAAAGGATTTCTATGACAGTTTCACTGCTTCTCAAGAAACTTGTGCTACTAGAGCTTGGTTCCAAAAGTTCTATTGGTTGATTTATCCAAGGGATTTTGATAAGAACAATAAAGTGGTTCACGATTTTGCCAAGTTCTATATTAACAAGGCCCTCAATTCTACTCCGGAAGAAGTAGAAGAAAGATCCAAAGGAGGTTATGTGTTTTTATATGAATTGGTTAAAGAAACTAGGGACCCTAGAGTCTTACAGGATCAATTGTTGAATATTATGATCGCCGGAAGAGATACCACCGCTGGTTTGTTGACTATTGTATTTTATGAGTTATCTAGAAACCCAGATGTCTTCGAAAAATTGAAAGAGGAAATCTATAAGGCTTTTGGAACTGCCGAAACCACAGACTTGGAAGGCTTGACTTTTGAAAGTTTGAAGAGATGTGAATACTTAAGACTTGTTATTAATGAAGTTTTGAGATTGTATCCTAACGTTCCACTTAATTTTAGATGTGCCACTAAAGACACCACCTTACCAAGAGGTGGAGGTAAAGATGGTTCTAAGCCATGTTTAGTCCAAAAAGGTACCGTGGTAGCTTATGTCATTGCTGCGGTTCATAAAAATGAAGAATTTTACGGCAAAGATGCTAAAGAATTCAGACCAGAAAGATGGGCTGACAAGAGCTTGAAGCCTGGTTGGGCTTATTTGCCTTTTAATGGGGGACCAAGAATTTGCTTAGGTCAACAATTTGCTTTAACCGAAGCTAGTTATACTATCGTCAGATTGATTCAATTGTTTCCTAATTTGGTCTCTAAAAATGGATCCCAGCCTTACCCACCAAGAATCAATGCTCAATTAACTCTATCCTTAAGTGATGGTAACCATGTTCAACTATACTAAGTGAAAGAGTTGAGTGATTATTTATATATGCCTATGTAGTTTGCTTTCAATGTGTAAATTTTGTGCATAACTAACTAGAAAAATTTGTTTTGTAGAATACTTTACATATCTTTAAGATTATAACAGAGTACAAATTATGTGGAAAAATTGAAAAGATAGCGTAACCAGTGTATGGGCACTCACTGATTGAGAATCATATACCTGGATTTGTAAGTCTATAAATTTCATTTTTCATCCAATGGTTTAAGGCTACCACCTTTTACAAAGGTTGTGGATACAAGGCAGGAGGAAATTGCAGCCATCCAAAAATAGAACAAATTCTTTAAACCACTCATGTAAGCGTTCTTCAAGAACTGTTTTTGATCAACAGAATAGCCGTCGTCAAACAGCAAGGTAGAGAACACTTGAGATCTCAAAAATTCCAACTGGCTTGCAGAAAACAATTCAGAACCATTTGCCGTCAACTCTTTGATATATGTATTTGATACAATTAAGGAAGCTACAGCAAGTCCCACAGCACCCCCAATAGATCTCAATACATTCCTAGTGGAAATCACTATAGCCCTGTCTCTCTTGTACGATTGGGCCTGAGCAGCAACTAAAGTAGGTTGAAAGATGGCTCCTACTCCACTACCATTCACAATCAATGCTATTATAACAATGGCTTCACTAGAGGGTTTCCATAGATTCAATAAACAAACCCCCACAGTCCAAACCAAGAACCCGTACCAAATAACATAAATATACAGCCCGGTTCTCGATATAACTTGACCACAGACTATGGAGGTCGTAGACTGCGGAAGCACAAGACATAATAAATAAGCCGAAGTTTTAATAACAGGGTATTCCTTGACAATCTCAAAGTAGTAAGGATAATAATAGGTTGCACTATAATAACACATCCCATATAGAAGGTTCTGAATAAGTAAGCACGTTAACGATAATCTGGTAGTAAATAATTGTAAAGGTATCATTGGAAGAACTGAAAATTTGGCTTCAACAAGCAAAAAAATAAAAAATGCTACACCTCCAATCACAAAAAACGAAATGACTAAGGGGCTGGTCCAAGCATAATAAGAACCACCACCACTAATTGGAATCAATAGAAATATGATTGTCACGGAACTAAAGAAAAATCCTACGTAGTCAATTTTCATTAATTTTTCCTTTAGAGAAATATCAGGCTTGGTATAAGGAACAAACCACCAGATGACGCCAGTTGCAGCCATAATAGAAGGAAATAGAAAATAAAAGAAATCTCTCCAGGAGTGTTTAGAAATAAAAGCAGAAGCTATAAACGGGCCAAAAGCATTACCTAATCCAACAAACGCTCCCAAAATCCCCTGATACTTGCCTCTTTCTTCGAGAGTTACAATGTCTGACACAATCACCATAGTTAATGAAGTAATCCCACCATTACCAATTCCACAAATTCCTCTAAAGATATACAATTGTGTAGGAGTTTGACAAAACCCACAGCCAAGATCAAAGATAGCCAAAAGTATCAGGCACCATATCAACACATATTTTCGAGAGAAGATATCACTAAAACGACCAAAGAAAGCAGAAAAGCATGTTTGGGCTATCAAAGAAGCTGTTCCAGCCCAGGATATTGTATCAGCGGCATCTAACTCATCAGCAATATACGGTAACACTATGGTAATTCCCATTTGATCTACAAATGAAATGAACAAGACTAGTGCCATAGCAGAGAAAACTATCACTAATTTCTTCTTGGTCAATATATTATCATGAGAATCTGCCAATACCTGGGACACTTTCACTCTTGTATCTGTCTCATCGTCTTCTTTCATTTTGGATTCCCTTTGTTCTTCCAGTCCTTTGCTCTTTCTATTTTGGTTCTGGTTCCCTTTTCCCACTGTAAGTTTCTTCATATTACACACATTGACAAGTCTTTTTGATATTATGACCAGTTGAAAACTGAAAAACTAGAGCCGTGTATCATTGACCGATTGCGAATTTTCGGACTAAAACGGCCTTATCTTATCTTGACGTTCATGCGGCAGGAAAAACGGTTGCGAAATTCCGGATCCATAAACCGCTTATCATTTGACAGTTGCGCACAGCTGGAAAACCCCAGTGCTATTCTGAAACACAGAGGATGCATACGAAAAAGAATATGAGGAATGGAGACAACAACAAAACAAAAGCAAGTCATTCTATTGGTATATCTAAATCTACTTAAGTCTAGTTTAAACCCTTGTTTTTAACAATTTGATCAACCGTATCAATAACCGACTGTTCAAAATCTATGAAGGGACCCAAAAGTTTCAAACTCTTCGAATTATCCACCTTGGGTGAATCCTTATATTCATCAGGACCAGATCCTGGCACACCCTTAGGAAGATTCAATTGAGGAAACTTTTCGTTGATAATATCAACACAATCTTGATTAGCGAAGTATCTTACAGCAGTAATAAATCTGTGTTTGGAGTACTCTTCAGTCTCATAAGCAATAATATGACTTCTAGCCACATCTCTTACATCAATTGCTTGACCTGTAAATTCAGGTACCTCATCATTAGGTCCCAATTTCAACAATTTATTGATGATTTCCGCCGAAAAATTCAAAGTTTCTTTTACATCAACATCAAAAGCTTGTGGCCCAAACACATAAACTGGGTTAATTACATTAAAATCGAATTTTGGCTTGTTCTCTTCAACGAAGTCCCAAACAACCTTCTCTGCATAAGTTTTCGAAATTCTGTAAGCAGAACGTGCGTTAGTTGCATCATTTCTTGTTAAATCTGTCCAAGTATCTTCAGTGACGATGCTGTCCTTTGTTGCATCAGACCGACCAATGGCAGCAAAAGATGATGTATAAATAAATCTCTTGACATTAGTTCCATACTTGTAAACTGAAGCAACAACATTTTTTGTCCCCTCTACAGCAGGTATAATTACATCTTTTTCATATTCTGGCGAGTCAAAAATCACTGGAGAAGCTGTATGGAAAAACCCTTCAATTTGAGGATTAGCTCTTAAGACACCATCAAATGCATCTGGCTTGGTTATATCTGAAATCACTTCATAGCTGAATGCTGAATTACTAATGTTGTTAGCTAACCTCTCCCCTTTTTCTTTACTACGGACAGATCCAATAACTTTATAGCTTTTTGCAAGCAATTGTAAAACAAGATGTTGGGCAATAAACCCATTGGCGCCTGTTACAAACACAGTAGACATTTATAACCTTAACAGCAAAAGGAATCAAAGCAAGAGGGGAATTTCAGCAGTTTTATACCTCTCCTATACATCCGCGCCGCACTAGTAATTATCTGATTAGAGTTCTTGATTACGATATCTTGCTAGAGAATGTGTGTACACACCAAAAGGGATACTAATAACTTTATTGCAAATACTTCAGAAGTACAAACACTATGTTATAAATACCGCAAAATGGAGAATCATTAGTAATGCAAATATCCGATGAACATTTGCAGAAAATCCGATGAATATTTGATTAATCCGATAAATGTTGCGCTGGGAACCACATCCTTAGGAAATGGATAGTCTCCGAAGATGTAAAATTGATATATAGTACAGTACTAACTAACGTTAGGGATTAAAGGAATATAGTAGTTCTTTAGTATTTGATAACGATTATTTAAATACCATTGAGAATAGTTTATTTGGAGTATCGCAGCTGTTAAATGACTCGGTTCTCAAGGATAATAGTAATACGTTTGAAGGAACTAATAAGTTAAGTTCCTATTTAATGACTAGTATGTCAAATCCCATAAGATTTCCAAGTTATATGTATAGTTCTCATAAAAGCCAATTATCTGAATGAACGGTTCCTCTCGTGCTAAGTTCAATTACTATTGTGATAACATTTTTCAGGAGGCTTTAAACATTTCTCATATATATCATGTAAATAGTCCTATTTATGATTTCTCTTCCTCGTTT
>JAKTXB010000044.1:0-31953 GCA_030582355.1 Yamadazyma spencermartinsiae | reverse complement strand
GAACCTTTACCTAATTCAGCGGCTTCCTTTTCGAATTTTTCAATGGTTCTTTTATCAATACCACCACACTTGTAAATTAAGTGTCCGGTGGTGGTAGATTTACCAGAATCGACGTGTCCGATAACAACAACGTTAACGTGAGTTTTTTCTTTACCCATGATTACTATAAATTAAATTAATTAAGTTAAAAAAGAAGAAAAAAAGAAGAGAAAATTTTTATGATGGGGGCCTCAAAGGATTTTAAATGAGCGAAAAAAAATTATGTGAAAATTTTGAGAGTGCGCGTGGTGGGTATCAGATGATCGTGTGACTGCTTTTTTACTGATACTTAAGTAGTATGCTAATATTACATATATAGGTAGCTATAGTACAAGGTCTAGCACAAGGTCTAGCACACAGTCATTATGTTCTTCTTCTCTTGTATCCTATATCTAGATTGAAATTCAAATCGTCTATAACCTCCTCATCAACCGTCTTGGTGCCATTGGGAACGAGTTTCTCATTACTAGTGATTAGTTTTCCAAACTTCCGCTTGATCTTTTTAGGAGATGGTAATTTAAGTGAATCACTGGTATCTGCACTTAAAAACTGAATAAACTCGTTCTCATTGGTGACGGGGTAGTATAGGCACCAATCGAGATTCTTCAAATTGGGGTAATCGATAAGTTCATGCGATTGGTTGAGGATCTCAAACAAATAGTTTATTGAGATTATTGGGATCTTCCAGTTTTTAGCAGCCAAAATTTTATTTTTGGTGGAGATGTAGTTGATGGAATTAAAGGAACAATTGATCAAATTAATATTGTAGAACAAGTTTTTTGGTAATTTCGACTCGAATATCTTGATATTAATGATTAATAGACTGATTTTGTTGTTGAAGTTTTCATTAATGGTGAATCCTAACAACTCACATAGTTTGGTAAGATGGAGTAACTCAATGCCCTTGAACCCACTTAGACTGATATTGAACCAGTTGTTGTTAACGTTTATTGCTTTAATGGGGTCACTCCATTCATCATCTTTGAATTTGTTATAGTAAATTGATCTCTCAATTAACCACTCTGTTTTGATGGTAGTATTAAATTGTTTGGTAATATTACTTAGCTCGCTGGCTTTTATGCCAAAGGGCACCAAAATATAATCCGCTTCTTCTGTCACCACATCCCCGTCGTTCTTAATGATAATGTTTGTTAATATTTTGGTTTGCTGTGGGTTGAAGTTTATTAATTTAAATTTCATGCGATTGAATATAGGAGACTCGATTTCTTTGGGTGGAGCCGGTTTGGAGTTCAAGATTGGTTTGGGTTTTTCATTCATAATAGACTCCCATATTTGGGGATTCTTTTTAATCTTTAGCCCAGAACCCTCGATCATTGAATTGGATTTAAAGGTTGTATTCTCCAATAGTTTAGCTTCATCCTCGGGAACAATTTCTGGATAATTAGGATAGTCTTGTAGTAAATAATCATTAGGGTTGACTGAAGTGCCTCTTTTGATACTATCTAATAGAAACTTCGGATGTACTACTGGAATCTTCCATTCAATAGCTTTTAAATATCGCTTCCCTTTCGTAACATTAGTAATTATCACATTATGGTGTATAGCTAGATTGTTCGAGACGTTCCCACCGTTTTCAGTGATTATTTGCATTATTTCCTTGGGGGAGTATGTATCTGTGTCAAACAACTCATCTGTGACTAAATTGGAGAGACAAATCTTAAGATTTTCAAAGATCCGGAGCTTATAATCTTGAATATTAATAAACTTATTTCCGTTCTTGAATTGTCGGTGGATGAGATCTATGGCCGATGGCTTCAAGAGCACGATATCCAACCGGTTTTTGACACTATAAAAGTACTTATCTGTGAATTTTTCTCCTACAATTAAGTATTTAACATCAGACCTTAAATCCACATAGTATTCCCCTCCCATCTGTATTATCTTGTTACTGATGTCAGACTTTTGATCAAACAGGATTCCTGTACAACAGAAGGTGAGATTTCGTAGCGGGAGTGACATGTTCCTATTATTTACTGCTGGTGGATCTATAATCTATCTATCAATTGGCTCTCGTAAACAGTATTTACTGACCACAAAATCACTTCAAAGGACGCGCCTTTTTGCGGGTTGGATTTGAAAATTTGCTGGTTATATTTACATGTTGGATCGCTGGTATTTGCATGTTAGTTATATCTCAGTTTGCAGTTTAAGATGAGGCTTGCATGTTGGTGTCACTTTCCTCACCCCATCCATCACAATTGCGCTTTTCCTGAGCCACTTGCTTAGCGTTGCATTAGCCTAACCATCCTTAATTTGTAAGGACCCTACCATGTGGGATTTACCCACCATGTTGTTCAATACAGCTACACCACGGCCAATACTATTGACCCGCTCATCCCAGATGATACGATCATACGTAAAGATTCGATGTCTTCTGTGGGAGTGAGGAAGATCCAACTTTATTCCACTACCCTGCAGGTTGATGCACGAGTCGTGCGAAGACTGATATTTTGCGGTATAGAGACTATCAAAACCAGAGATTCCAAATACAGCGATTGCCATTGCCTGAATGGTTAAGGTTGAGAATTTTGTAAGTCAGGTATAGGGTGGTGCCAGATGCCGATAAAAATAGCTTGGTTACAAAAAGTGTAAAATATTAATCAAAAATGTAAATATAAAGAGGATTGGAAAATTCTTAAAGGCAATTTCAGGTTTGTTGTTGGTTAAGATATCTGATCCCCTTCCTTTTTGTCCGAGGCTACCAATTCCAGAAAATAGTGAAACAGTTGCTTCGAAGTGGGACCACTACGATATAGTCATCACACCTACTCAACCAGGTAACGTTATAAGCAAGCCGAACTGTGCAAGTACCATGTCGCCCCAACCTTAATTATAACCATTGCGTAACTTGCAAAATATTGCAACAAACGACAATCTGACTTCCGTTGTCAAAAGGGGGAGTGCTATATTTAGTAAAAATGGGGTTTTATGGTTATGTCCGCCACCTCGTTTTCTAGTGGTTTCTATAAGGGCAGCAAAAGAAAATAGCAGGAACCAAAAAACTATAAATATTCATGCCATTCCGGATGTTCAAACAGATTTTTCTTCAATAAATCATTAGCTTTTATTACATTCGCTTTCAATCTACACAATGTTCAAACAAGTTTTAGCCACTTCCGCTTTATTAGCCTCCACCTTAGGTGCTTTCACCAACGAAACCTCCAGTGCTCCAGCCGGTAATGGTACCGTCACCACTGACATCACTGTCACTGACTACACCACTTACTGTCCAGCTTCCACTGTGGTTACCATCACCAAATGTGATGTTGAATGTTACCCAACTGCCATCACCGTTACTGAAGCTACCACTTTAACTGTTACTGGTGAATGTATTGTTCCAACCACTTACACTTCTTCTCCAGCTCCAGCTCCATCTCCAGCCCCAGGTACCAGTGAAGCTCCAGCTCCAGCTCCAGCTCCAGCTCCATCTACCGTTGCTGATCAATCTACTGTTGCTGATCAATCTACCGTTGCTGATCAATCTACTGCTGCTGTTTCTTCTTTTGAAGGTGCTGCCAACAAAGCTGCCGTTGGTGCTTTTGCTGGTCTTGCTGCCGTTGCTGCTGCTTTAGTTTAAGTTTGAACTGGAGTTTATTTTTATATTTTGTTATTTCTTTACTCCAATGTTAGCTGGTTTACTTATTTCTATGTAAGCTAACTGAGTTTAGTTAAAGGTTTGTTGTAGTTTTCTTTAGTCATTCGGGTATATTTTTTATACTAAGAGCCTTAAAGGCTCTGGTTTAGCTTCTAAAATTAATAAATAATTCATTAATACATATAATCATTTATTATTACTGCAACCAAGAATGTAACCAGTGCGAGCCCCGGGTGGAAGTATTTTATTACCGAACTTTTGATTGACCAGGCAAAAGACTTGGAGAGTGAAGATGTATTGCTCCTGAAATATTTTTAACATCTGGGGTGCAGCTAGATAGATCGGTCAAGGAAAACACTAAAACAACCCTACAACACTTGAAAATAAATTGGGAAAAATCAACACACTACATAACTGCACGGGCAGAAAATAGTTTTTAGTACCTAAAGCGCTTGAATCCTATAGTGTATATGTAACTCAGGGCTAAATATAACTTTGTAAATTAAACCCAAACAGTAGTCCCAATCTGTAATCAATTATCCCTTTCTAGCAATGGTTGCGAACATCACCACTTTACTACCAGCGAGAATGTGTGCCCTTGAATGTTAAAGTTTTCTTATTCTGAGACATTTTTTGCAAGTTAACTTGTCTCTGGCCCTAGCGAGGATTTGCGTAACGGTTGGAACCCGTGTTGCCCACAACACCGTCGGCCCGATGAGGTAATCTCTGGCTGTAGTTCGTGTGAGTTAACCCTTCCAACTTCGTTGAATATTCTCTACATGGAGAATAAGTGAAAATTGCCCATACACACGGAAAGAAGGTTAAAGTCTAATAATACCTTACTTGATGAAAGCAGGCAACTAAGCTGACTCTACCTGTTTAGTCCCATTTGCAAGATGCAACTCTACTTCTCGAACGCTTTCTTCCAAACTCCCATATTCTTTCATACGGCTATGCAGAAAGCGGTTGCAAATTTACATGTTGGTTGGTACACTACATAACTGTGTATCTATATATACGTAGAGTATTTCCATATATTGTTGTGGGAACTGTACTAGGGGAGGATAGAAATTGCAAATAAAAGCCCAAGTTCGTTATTTGTTGGTAGTTGTCTACTGTATTAGTTTTTAAGAGTGAAAGTCAGCCTGATGTCTGCTTAGTTGACGTAAACCAGTAGATGTATGCTTAAATATCTGCGTTAACATCTACTAATTTGTTATTTCGAGTCCGCTCCTTTGAAGCATACTAGACTGTGTCGTCTGCAACTCTTCCTCCTGGCGAATATTATCCTTATCCTCATAACTCCGCATGGAACAGGACTTTGTCCAAGAACGAATAGAATTCCGCTCTCAAATTCCGGGCGGTACCAGATTCCGCTTTCAGCGATGAGCTACAACTAATTATACTATACATAGCGGCCCGGTGGCCGACTCCAGCTTTATTGCCTGTACGAGTCAACCAAACTGTGAGGTGTGGCTTTATACTGTGGTTTCATTCACAAAAGCTGTGGTTCCGTTTTCACTAAAACTGTGGAATCATTACTAGTAGAATTTACCCCTCTATCATAAGCTCACGCAATTATCTTGTTCCAGAACATACAATAGATTAACTAAAAAAATAACCGAAGATCTTGTGCCACAGCTCGTCATTATGATTTACGACTCTAAACCAACTAGTATTTCTCCTGTGTTTGTGACTCTAAAGTGACAATTTCGGAGCTTTCCAACTGATCACGTGAAAAAACGTTTTCCTCAGGCAGCGGAGCTCATCTTGGCTCATCTGGTTGGCTCATCTGGTTGCAAAATATATATAAATACTGACACGCTCCCATTGTTAGCAAATTTCAACCCAAAATAGCTTCTTGAAAGACCAGAATGTTTAATTTCATCAAGGATCCTATTTCCAGATTGAAATATGGGTTCCCGGTGAATCGTAACATCCAATATGATCCTGTGGACGAAACTGTAGAAGTAGCTAGTGACAAGGTTAGTACCGGATCAGCTCCTTCGGACGTTGATCATATAGAAGAGAAACAAATCGAATATAGAGATGAGAACGGTAGAAAATGGTGGAAATTTTTCGATGAGTATGAATATAGATCCAACAAACAAACCAGGTCTAGGCATAAATGGTATAAATGGTTCAATGAAAATGATACTCCAGCCGAAAGAAAGTTGATTTTGAAGTTAGATTTGATTTTAACAGTGTATTCCATGGCGGCTTACTGGGTGAAATATCTTTCACAAGTCAATTTGGTTAACATTTACTTGTTGGACGAATTTCGGAGCGATATTAACATGGGAGGAAATGATTTGGTCAACACACAAGTTCTCTTCAACGTAGGGAATATTGTCTTTCAAATTCCATTCATTTACCTTCTTAACGCTGTTCCATTGAATTACTTACTTCCAGGATTTGATATAGCCTGGTCTATTGTAACTATCTTCTCATATAAAACAACTAATGTTCCTACTTTGAAAGCATTGAGATTTATAGTTGGGTTGTTAGAATCGCAGGCTTACTACTCGTACCACTTTTTATTAGGTTGTTGGTTTACTGCTGACGAAATTAGCAGAAGAGCTATGGTGTTTTATTTTGGGCAATATTTAGGAGTATTGACATCTGGGTTATTATCTGGGGCTATTATCAGATCTTTGGGTGGTGTTGGTGGTTTGGAGAATTGGCAATGGATTTTCATTGTTGACGGGTTGGTTTCTTTAGCTGTGGGGGTCATTGGTATATATTCTATTCCTGGAACCCCAAAGAATTGCTATTCTATCTTCTTATCTGATGACGAAATTAAATTGGCTAGAAAACGATTAGAAAGAAATCATATTGCTTCTAAAGAAGATGATTATAGTTATAAGCAGCTTTTCGATTTGAAGCTATGGAAATCTATATTTACAAGTTGGGAAATCTATATCTTGTCTTGGTGGAACATTTTCTGTTGGAATAACTCCAATGGAAGTTCTGGGGCTTATGCCTTATGGTTGAAATCATTGACAAGGACAAATGATCAAGGACAAGAAGTACAGAGATATAGCCCCGGTGAACTACAAGACAGAACTGCCTTGACGCCAGGATTAGGTTTGCTTTGGTTAACTATTGTCTGTAGCTTTGCTGATTTCTTCCATTCAAGATGGGGAGCTATTATTTTCTCTCAGGTGTTTAATGTCACCGGGAATATATTATTAGCAGTTTGGGATATTCCGGAAGGAGCCAAATGGTTTGCTTGGTGTTTACAATATTTCGGATGGGCAATGGCCCCAGTTTTGTACTCATGGCAAAACGATATTTCTAGAAGAGATCAACAGAAGAGATCAATCACTTTGATTTTCATGAATGCTCTTGCCCAATCAACAACTGCTTTTATGTCTGTTCTTGTGTGGAAAACGGTAGAAGCTCCTAGATTCTTGAAAGGTTATACTTTCACTGCTTGCAGTGGCTTTACTCTCTGTTTATGGACTTTTGTGGTGCTTTATTTTTACAAGAGAAATGAAAGGCAGCATGCTTTTGAAAACGGAATTTACTTATATAACTCGGCCAATCCTGATGATATTCCTGAAGCCATTCAAACCGAAAAGCATGTGGTTGAAGATAGTGACGAGGCTGAGAAAATCAAGGCTACCGAGGCAGTTGCCAGTCATTAAGATCATGTAATAGACTTTGAAACGAAGTAATTAATACTCTAATAGATAATACTAATAACGTTCTCACTAAAACTCTACTCTTTAGTTTGTGATAATATCATTTATGAAAACGTCCCTTCTCTTCTGGTCAATATGTCTATATTTATTTCTAGTCAATGGCTTTAGTGTTTTCATTTGTGTAAACATCTACTTTATGAGTCAACTAGAATGTCTTAACATGTTGAGGATCTGCTAATTGCAAATCTCACAAATTAGATTTTGCAACTATAACATGGCAATGTGTGGGAGTGAGGATGTTAATAGCAACATCCATTATTTCCTATAAAAAAAAGTCTAAAAATCACGAAAAAATCATAATAAAGGCTCGAAACGCCCTCTATTCCATTATGGACAACTATTTGGTCAGAAAAGCATTTTTAGTCTACTTGGCGTAGGTATCTGTTCTGCTTTAGCTGGTTGCAAATGGTGCGCACACGATGAGGTATAACTAGCAAAAGATAAGCTCAACAAAAGAACAGAATAGGTCTTCTTGTTTGTTCTGGTTCTGTAAAGATACGTTCTCCGGAAGTTAGACGCTGTATAACTATATATAACTATATGTATCTGTATGACGATTTATGTGCTTGAACTGTGTACTACAACGCAATAGCTTAAGATATTAGTAGTGTACTACCCAATTACTCCAATTTCTCAACCTCATCACAAACTCATCTTCAATCTCAACTACCTTATACACCAGTTCTTTGAATCATGGGTGTACCGGCATTTTTTAGGTGGTTATCCAGAAAATACCCCAAAATCATCTCTCCCGTAGTAGAAGAAGATGCTAATGAGGAAATTGGCCCCGCTCGCTACAGTGACCCCAATCCCAACGGAGAAGTAGATAATTTATATCTCGATATGAACGGGATTGTTCACCCTTGTTCTCATCCCGAACACAAGCCACCTCCGGAAACAGAGGACGAAATGTTTCTAGATGTATTCAAATACACAGACAGAGTATTGATGATGGCCAGACCTCGGAAAGTGTTGATGATAGCTGTGGATGGAGTTGCTCCTAGGGCCAAAATGAATCAGCAGAGAGCCAGAAGATTTAGAGCGGCTCAAGACGCCAAGTTAGCGGCCGAGGAGAGAGAGAAGGAATTGAAAGAACGGGAAGCTCGTGGGGAATCTATAGATGATGCCATAAAGGGAAAAAAGTCGTGGGATACAAACGCAATTACTCCTGGTACACCATTTATGGGGAAGTTAGCATTGGCATTAAGATACTGGGTAGCATATAAATTAAGTAATGATCCTGGTTGGGCCAATTTACAAGTCATTATAAGTGATGCTTCGGTGCCAGGGGAAGGAGAACATAAATTGATGAATTTCATTAGACTGCAAAGACAAGATCCTCAATATGATCCTAATACTAAGCATTGTATTTACGGATTAGACGCCGATTTGATTTTCCTTGGATTGGCTACACACGAGCCTCATTTCCGAGTGTTGAGAGAAGACGTATTTGCCAATCAATCAAGGCGATTGAATGTTTCTGATCAGTTAAATATGACTGAAGAGCAAAAGGCTCGGTTAGTAGAAACCGACTCCAAAAAGCCGTTTTTATGGCTTCATGTCAATGTGTTGAGAGAATATTTAGCAGTTGAGTTATATAATCCCAGATTACCGTTTCACTTTGACTTGGAACGAGCTTTGGATGACTGGATCTTCATGTGTTTCTTTGTGGGGAACGATTTCTTACCCCATTTACCAAGTTTAGATGTCCGCGATAATGGGATTGATATCTTGGTGGGATGCTGGAAAAAAGTATTACCGCAATTGAAAGACTTTATCAGTTGTGATGGGAATTTAAATTTGAAACTGGTGGGGATTTTGATGAAGCAGTTAGCCACCAAAGAAGGAGAGATCTTTAGAAAGCGTCATGAAGCTGAAAAGAGACGAGAAGATAACCAAAAGAGACGTAGAGTTTGGGATGAACAAGAGAAGACTATGAGAAACCATTACTTACCAAATGTAACTAAGGGGAAAGACAAAGCGCCAATAGCAGCAGATGTAAATATGCCATTGATGTCTACCAAAGGAGAAATAGTTGATGGTCATGCCAAGTTATCTAATAGTGATATTGTAAATAACTTATCTACTATTAATCAAGCTAATTTAGCTAACGCCGACGCTGCTGCCAAATTGAAACAATTGATTGAATCCAAGGCTAATCCAAGTGCCGTGGAAGCGGTCAAGTCTATGGAATCGGCTTCCAGTACAGATTCTGAAAATCCAAAAAAGAGACTGCGTGACGACGATAGTGAAGATACTAGTGAACCCGTAGTGGTAAATAATGATGACGACGTCGATGAGACTTCTAATGACCAAGTCCGGACTTGGGAAGCTGGATATCATAAAAGATATTACCAATCAAAGTTTGGCATCACCAGTGATGAAGATATAAATGCTCAGCGGAAGAAGTTAGTGTATCACTATTTGGAGGGGATCAGTTGGGTATTGCTATATTATTATCAAGGTTGCCCCTCATGGCAATGGTATTACCCTTTTCATTATGCACCTTTCGCTCAAGATTTTGATGATATTGAGGATATAGTAGGAGAAGAGGGGATCAAGTTTACTTTAGGGAAGCCCTTCAAACCTTTTGAACAATTAATGTCTGTGATGCCGGCCGCTTCTTGTCATACCTTGCCAGAAGGATTTGAACCTTTAATGAAAGATGCTGATAGTCCTATCATCGATTTTTATCCAGAAAACTTTGAAATTGACATGAATGGAGCAAAGATGGCCTGGCAAGGGATACCATTATTACCTTTCATCGACGAAACTAGGTTATTGGTAGCAGTAGAAAAGGTGTATTTGACGTTAACGGAAGAAGAAATAGATCGAAATACCTTGAAACAAGACGACTTATTCATATCCAGCCAGAATAAAAACTACAAGCGATTCATTGACAAGCTTTACAACGAAGATGAATCGAAGTTTGATTTTCAACATAAATCCTCAGGGTTATCAGGATCTGTCAAAAAAGTGGACGGTTTTGAAGTTAATTCAACTTTGAAAAATCCATTGAACGAAGGAGATATGCCAGATGTAGATACGTCTGAATTTTTACAAGTATGCTACTCGATGCCTATCAAATTGAAGGGCAAATCTATGATATTGAACGGATACATACCGCATATCCCCGCGTTACAACAATCAGATAAAGATCAAATTATGTATGGGAACAATAATGGGTACAGAGGAGGAGGAAGTAGATTCAGAAGTCCAAATGATAACCGGGATTACGTCAATAAGGGGCCAGAAAGTAACAAGATTTTCATGATGTACAGAAGTAGAAATGGTGGGTATCGGTCAATTATTGAGAGCAAAAGAGCCCAAGTGAACGGAAACAATATGAACCTGAATCAACACAATAGCTATAACAACCAGTATAATAATTACAACAACAATTATAACCAGAATGGGCATTACAATAACCAATACAACAATTATCAGAAGAACTCCAACGGGTATTACAATAACCAATACAACAATTATCAGAAGAACTACAACAATGGGTATAATGGCAATAACAGATACAACCAGAACTACAACCAGAACTACAACCAGAACTACAACCAGAACTACAACCAGAACTACAACCAGAACTACAACCAGAACTATAACCAAGGCTATAATCAAAGCTATAACCAGAACTATAACCAATATAATCAAAACAGTGGCGGAGGCTACGGCCAGAACTACAACGGTCAAAGTAGGTCCGGGTATTTACCAAAGGATAGAAATGGCTATAGGAGATAGGAACGCTAGTATAACTGGACAAGGAATATACAATCATTCAAAGAATCGAGAAATAGAGAAAGCAGCAAGAACACCGTAGAGAGTCGAATGAGGGAGCCACAATATTTCTCGTACCAATGCTCGCACTATCCCTCGTACCGACTCTCGCACTAGCCCTCGTACTAACTCTCGTACTAACCCTCGTACTAATTATAAAAGAAGCATCGCGCTATTCTCACTTGTCCTCATTCTCACGATTTATCAAAACTAAGGAGAACGATTCAGATCTCATGTCTACTCCTTACCCTTTGTACTACAACGCCTCCACGGGTCAATTGGTTAGTGGATCCAAATCAGATTCTGGCTATCAATTGCACGAATCTTCCATCGATGCCGAAGATGTTCCAGACCAATCGTTGGTGCAACACAAAATTGGCAACACTTTACACAATCAAGTTATTGTGATTGATTCCAGTAATTCAGGTGTGGGGAGACAAAACCGGGACATTTACAACCCCATATTGAAGCCGATATTGGCCGACCTCCAGGTGAGTCACAAGTATGTCTTAACTGAATCGTTTGAAACCATTCTGACGGTGGCATCGGAATTATTGATTGGTAATTACACGGTGATTTTTATTAGTGGTGATACTTCAGTTAACGAGTTTGTTAATGCATTGCCCAACACCAAAGGTGGAGAAAAAGGTAATATTACATTCTTTAACATCCCCTTCGGAACAGGGAATAGCTTGGCGTTATCTTTGGGACTAGATGATGAGCTTAAAGGAATTCGTAATTTGATTATTAATATTAATTCCGATACCCCAGCGCCCCCACTAAATTTATACGAGGTTCTGTTGCCAAACGATACCTGGTTATTGCAACAGGGCCAAAAAGTTAAATTGGTTCCGAATGCCATGAAATTTTTGATTGTCTTCTCGTGGGGATTCCATGCGGCTTTGGTAGCTGATAGTGATACCCCGGACTATCGAAAATACGGAATTGATAGATTTAAAATGGCGGCGGCAAAAAATTTGGAGAAATTACAGCAATACAACGGTAAAACCGTAATCTCCCCACAAAACGGCCATCGGAATGTGGACGCTGATTTGCATACAGACCAAAAAAACACCAAAGAAATCAAACAATACAACGGGCCCTTTGCTTATTGGTTGGTGACACCTTCGAACCGGTTTGAGCCTACGTTCGAAATCCTGCCTCATGGCAATATTCTTGACGACAACCTATATTTTGTGGGGTTCAATACGGATGAAACCAACCCTAGTTATATTATGGACATAATGATGCAAGCGTATAATAAGGGCCAACATATCGAAAACCCAGCCGTATTTTATGAAAAAGTAGCTAGTACTAGTCAAATTGTATTGACTTTCAAAGAATTATCGGTTGATAAACGAGTTTTCTGCTTAGATGGATCTATTATTTTGTTACCTGAAAGTGGAGAAATCTCGATTAAAGCTTCCCATAACAATCAAGGTAATTGGAATTTCTACATTTCGAGGTGAGGTGTCTGGTTAGAGGCAGGAAATAAGTGCATCATAATGATGTGCATCGTTATGAGAAATGGCACTTTTTCCTATTGTTGTCGGGTAGTGTTCTGTGTTGGGTCCTCTTTAAAAGTGAATAGGCCGGAAAATTTGGCAGGAGGGGAAGATGCAATATTATATGACGTTAATAGAGTAATAAATTTTTAATATATGGTTAATAAGTGTTTTAGACTGTGAATTGTCGGGGTTTTGGGAAGTGGTTTCTTCAGACGTTCCCTCGGTTCGCGTCATTTTCAAAGATAAGGAAAAGTGGGGCAGGTTCCCGGACCTAAGTCCGTGACACGTCAAAAAGCTCGAGCCGCATCGAAGAGAAACTCCGGGGTTTAAATAATATCCTCCAACAAAACAATAGGATGGAGGTAAAAAGCTGTTGGCCATCCCTAAATCCATCTATGAGCCCTATTCCGCGACAAATTCTCCGCTAATTAGTAAAGGAACGGATGCAAATCGTGGTATGGCGGAATATTTAGTTACCGTTATCACGAATGTCAGTCTTTTCATTGGTCAGGTCAGACCCCACTTTTTTATGTGTCTGCATAAAACTCTACGTAGTCCCGGGACTCCCCAAAAGAGGGGGGAACCTGGGAAGGCTTATGCTTAGAAACGGAGACGTTATTCCACCACTAATGGCCGACAGCTATTGCTTATTTCAGGTATTCCCCCTTTGACGTATTTTGTGGAGAAATACATTGCCCCAGATATACATTTCCAGTATAAAAGTGCTTCGGATTTTCACCAAGTCTTTTTTTTTGTTTGTCCAAGAAATTTTGTGTCAAGTTTTTTCTGCTGTCAAAGAATTTTTCTTGTGTGGGAATTGACAGCGATTTGCGGTACAAGTTGTCGTAAAATAAGCGTATATTAAATTTAACGAATAATGTCAGAAATCGACGAAAGAAAAATTGTCGAACCAAAGGCAAGAGAGGAGGAGATTCCAGTATCTGAACCACCTAAAAAATTTCAATGGAGAGTTACTGATACACATTCGCCTCCGGAGATTTACAACTGGAGATTATTCATCTGTATCTTGTTGGCTGCTGCTTGTGGGAGTTTTAGAGGTACCGATGAAGGATTGATTGGTCCAGCAGTGGTGCAAGAATCATTTGCTAGATTATTTGGTTTAAGTGATCCTGACAAAACTGCTGATGAAAAGGCTGACTTGAAATCCAACATTACTTCCATGGTTCAATTAGGATCCATTGGTGGTTCTATTATTGCTATGTACGTGGTTGATAAATTTGGAAGAATCAGGAGCTTGCAAGCTATTTGTGTTTGTTGGATTATCAGTACTATAATTCAAATAACTGCTAGAAGTGTCGGTCAACTTTACGCTGGAAGATTATTAGAAGGTGTTTTCGCTGTTGGTCTTACTACTACCATTGGTCCGTTATATACAGTTGAAATTACCCCTAAAGCCATTAGAGGTCTTAGTAACTGTTGTTTTGCCGGAGCGGTTTATTTTGGGATTATGATTGGTTATTTTGCCAATTATGGTACTGCTTTACACATTTCAGGAGACTCTAATACCCAATGGATGGCTCCATTTTCTATCAAAATCATCTTAGGTGGTTTAGTCTTGATTGGGTCTCTTATTTTCTCCATTGAAAGTCCTAGATGGTATATTAAAGCTGGTAAAACGGATGAAGCTGTTAAAGCCTTATGTAGATTAAGAAACTTGAAAGCAACTCATCCTTATATTGTGGGGGAAATCACTGATATTACTGAGCTGGTTCAACAGGAAATTGAAGCAAAAAGAGGAAACAACCCATTTAGATTAGTGATTGAACTTTTGACCAAGAGTACCTTAAGATATAGATTTATATTTTTATCGGTGATGATTCAGATTTTAGGTCAATGGTCTGGTGCTAACGCTATCACTATTTATGCTCCTGAATTACTTTCTTACAGTGGGATTGAAGGGGTTGACTTGTTTAAAATGACGGCTGTTTTGGGGGTTGTTAAGTTCACCTCTGCTTATTTGAGTGCCTTTTTCATCATTGATTTCTTAGGAAGAAGAAAAGCTTTATATACTGGGATCTGTGTCCAATTAGTGGCCGTGTTATACTTTGCTATCTTCTTAGTGATTGTTCCTCAAGCAGCAGAAGATGGAGATTTGAGTACCTCCGAAAACCATGCCGCAAAGGCTTCTATCGCTGCTTTGTATTTGGGAGGTGTTGGTTGGACAATGGGATTCAATTCAATGCAGTATTTGGTTGGTCCAGAAATCTTCCCATTACATATTAGATCTTTTGCTCAATCTGCTACCATGACGTTCCATTTTGCAAACCAATATGGTAATTCTAAAGCTGTGCCTAAAATGTTATTAAGTATGCAACCTTACGGGACCTTCTTTTTCTTCGTCGGGGTTAATCTCTTATCGTTGTTATGGTCTTACTTCTGTATTCCAGAGTTAAGTGGAAGATCCTTAGAAAGTATGGAAGACTTGTTCCGTTTACCATGGTACTTAATTGGAAGAAAAGGTCATATTTTATGTCCCGATTACTCCGAAGTTAATAAGATCGATTATAGTACTGGGAAATTCAAATATCTTGAAGAAGAAAAACCTAGGGCTGAACACAACGAAGTGGCTAGTCGTAGAGATTCTGAGGAAAAAGATGATGATTATTAGTTCCTAATTCATGATTTAATGACACCCTTTTATAGTCAATATATGTGTTATAGCACCTTCAATTCTTTTAAACTTACAATATTGTACATGTATTATTACAAGTGTAGCTATTAATATATCTTATGCAAGGAAGAATCTAAAGTATTTTAATCTTTAGGCTTCTTATTTGGGGGTTGAGATGTTTCTGGGGTGAAACCTCTCTTCTTTTCATTACCATTGCTGGTGGTGTCTGGTCTGTGAACCGTTAAAGTAGATTCTGTGAATTGGGGTCCTAGGGAGCCAGATGTCTCAGAATTGGCTTTTGGTTCTGCTTTTGCTTCAGGTCCAGGACTTTCGGACAGCAACAAAGGGGCTGTGAATGGCCCTGGGTTTGCGGCAAATGAGGTCGATCCAAATCCAAACGAAGAACTGGCAGGAGCGCCTGAGGCGGGAGCAGGACCCGGGGCCGAGGCAGGGCCGGATGCTGAGGCAGGAGTAGATGGGTTGCTGTTTTCGAGTCGTTCCACCTTCTTGTTCAACATCCTCATTTTGATTTCAAATTTCTTCTCTGTTTGGGATTTCAATTCTTCTTTCTCCTTTTCCAATTGTTTATTGAATTCGTCCTTAAGGTTCTCTATCTTGGACTCATATTCCTTGGTAATCGCGTCTCTTACTTGAGACTCATCTTCATTAGTTCCCTCAGCTTTGTTGGCGGCATTTGCTAATTCTTGCTGTAACTTGTTAGCATACTCAGTCTTCAAATTAGTCTTCAAAGCCTCAATAGATTTTTCCAAGTTGTTATATTTGTTCTTCCATTCAGTCTCAATTTGTGTTTTAATAGCATTAGCATCCACCTTATTCGCCTCCTTCAACTTATTTTCATACAGGCTAATCACTTTCTTTCTTTCTTCGTCAAACTGAGTCTTTACTTTGTTTAATTCTTCAGAGGATTTTTGTTCCAATTCTTGTCTTATCTTGGTTAAATCACCAGAGTTAGCGTTGGCATCCTTGCTAAATGACTCTCTGACTTTATCAAGTTCTTGTTGATGTGATTTTTTAGCTTCTTCAAGTTCGTTAGTGATCCTGGTAATATCCGACCTTAATTGTTCGACCACTCTTTGATATTCTCTCTCTTTGTTTCTAGCAGCTTTCAATTTCGTTTGTGACTCATTAAGAAGATTGTCAAACCTTGATTGTAAAGTTTGAAGTTTTTGCTTATCAGTTTCAGCATCAGAAGCATTCGACGTGGTTGCGGTATTAACAGCAGTTAGCAAACGGGAATTCTCTTCGGTCAATAACCTAATAGACTGATCTCTCTCTTCAATAGTTTGATTTAACTTAGTGATATCTTGTTGTAATGGATTTAATTTGCTTTCCAAGGATTTGAGTTGCACCTCAAGTCTTTGTAATTGCTGAGCGTAGTTCGAATTCTCGTTACGCAAAGTTGTATTACTTTCCTTCAAAATATTCACCTGCTCTAATTGCTGCACCAACTTTTCGTGTTCTTTTTCGTAACCATCAATATCAACAGAAGAGTTTGAGTTCAGAAGCTCGGATTTTGTTTTCTCTATCTCAGCCAAATTTGCTTCGAGTCTTACTCTAAGTTTATTGATTTCTTCGTGCAACATAGAATTTTGGGCCTCTGCTGACTCCTTTTCTCGACGGATGTAACTAATTACTTGACGAAGTTCATCAACATTATCGGAAGAAGAATCGTCGGTCACAGCATTGTTCGAGGGGATTTTCAATAATTCTAACTGGTTCAACAAGATGCCATTTTGGTTCTCGATATCTTTAGTCTTATTGATTTGATTGGCTAATTCCTCTTCTAGTTTTTGCTTATCCTCATTCACTGATAATTGGGAATTTTCCAAATTGGTCTTAACTTGAGACAATTCAGTTTGCAAACTATCAATAGTGTTTTTCAAGCTTGAGTTTTGTTCTTTAACGGTCAATATTTCTCTGCTATACGACTCAGACTTGATCAGTTCATCGTTATACTTCTTCTGGTTCTCATCAGCAAGTTTAGAATAAATAGTAAGCTCATTCTTTATGGCCTGTAATTTTTCTTCATAACTAGACTCCAAGGAATCATAAGACTTGGCTTTAGCCATATTAGAGTCTAGCTCAACCTTTAGTTGATTGATCTCGTTCAAATGATTCGAGTCCTTATTACTAAGTTCAGCCTCTAAAGTGGCTATTTGATCTTTCAATTTCCTGACTTCTCCCGCCAAAGACTCTCTTTCTTCCTTTAATGACGTTTGAATTTTATCACTTTCACTCTTAAATTCGTCGAATGAAGTTGTCACGTTGACTAACGCATCTTCAGCACTCTTAGCAATATTCGACAATTCAGATACTTGCATCTCTGCCATTTGCAATTCATGTTTGGCTTGATCCAACTCAATTTTACTGTTAGCATCCAAACTACTTGCCATAGTGTTAGAAGTACCGCTAGTGCTACCAGTTTCTTTATTCATTTGTAACGCTCTGACGTGAGCATCGCTCTTTTGCAAACTGTCAGTTAATTCCTTAATACGACTGTTCAAGTGATCTACTAATTTAGACTTCTCTTCTAGCTTATTTTTGGTATGCATCAAATTATAACTCAATTCATTGACCTGCTCCAATTTAGTGTTCTGAGCCTTCAAAGCCAACTCCGATTGATTAGTCAAAATACTCAACTTCTCATCACGATCATTAAGCTTCGTCTGTAAAACTTGATAGTTGGCGATTGACTGGGCCAAGCGGTTGGATATTTCCGAGTTCGAAGCCTCACGTTCCTTCAATAACGTTTGAAGATTCATAACGAATTCATTTAATTGCGCCTTATCGGTCTTCAATTGGTCAATATCGTCATGTAAACTTTTCTGAAGAGTGGACAATAACTCGTTCTCGTTTTTGATACTGTTTATGTTGACCAACTGAGTAGATACCTTGTATTCTAGTTCTTTTACTTCATTGGATTTAGAAACCAATAAAGTTTCTTGTTTAGAAGCTTGATTCTTCCAGAACTCCACAGTCTCTTGTAATCTCTTCAACTCGTTATTAGAGTTTTCCAAAGTCATATTATTGTTATTATACTTCGTCTCCACCAATTCGATTTGATGTGTCATAGAGTTAAGTTTCAATCTTAACTCATCCCTTTCAGCAATTGTGCTATCTAATTTACTGGTGATTTCTTTAATCTTATCGTTGGATTCTTGTTGGAATTTCTTGAGAGTTGCCTCATAATCACTCAACCTTGTTTTCAAGTCATTATTAATATCATTCAAGTATTTAACGTCAGAATTAGCACCAGTTCCACTACTTTCAGCACGAATCAAGCCGCCAGTGTTATCATGTCCACTATTCGTCAATTGTTTCAACACATCTCTTTCTTTATTTAAAGCATCATATTTAGTTCTTATTGAATCAAGCTCCCCTTCTAAGGTCAAGATTGCTTCCTTAGCTTCCTCAATTGCTACAGATTCCAACTCGTTATTCGACTGATTATCTTGAATCTCCAATTTTTTACTTAACTGTCTAGTGATAGTAAGTAGTTCCGAGTTCCTTTGTTGTAATTCAATGATATTAGCAAACCCGACGAGTCGCTCAGAAATAAGACTATCAACATCGGATTCCTTCTGGGATGCCTCATCATTAGAATCGCCAGTCTTCTCTAGGATGTTCTCGATTGCATTCTTTTCAGCCAAAGTTAGTGGGTTCTCGTCATTATCGTGAATCTTCGAATGAATTAAATAATAGCATAGTTGTTTCCCTAAGTCTTTGCACAACTTCTTCATACTAACAAGTTCATCCTCAAACTCGATGATTCTGTGTTTCAAGCGGTTATTCTTTTTGTCACTCTCCAATTTCTCAAATCTAATCGATTCGACCTTATTCACCATATCTGCCATAGATGACTCGTAAAATGCTATCTGTTCTTTGTAGCTCAAAATCACTGGTTTCTTGGATTCCAACTCATTAATAAATGTTTCCAATTGGGTGGCTAATTTTTCCTTTTGCGATCTCTCTAAAATCAATTGTTTCTTCAAATGATTGAATTCAGAATACAAAGCAGACAAAGAAATTCCGTTGGAGTTACTAGCAATTAATTCAGCGGAATTACTCAACTTGGGCAAGTCATTTTCTTGACGTAATTCCTGCTCAAGGGCTTCTTCTGTTCTTCTCAACTTTTCTTGAAGCTCGATGCATTTTTCTGACTTAGTGTCCAATTCATTAGTTAATTGAGCCATAGATTCGGATGATTTGCTCTTAATATCTTCAATGTAGGATTCTAAGGACGTAATTCTTTCGTTAGCTTGGGCGTTTTGGACTTTAATCATCTCAATAATATCATCCTTATTCTTCAATTGTTTCTCAAATTTGATTTCATTGGATTCGGAACTTTGACTAAGAGCAGCAATTTCTGAAGCTTGACTTTCGATCTTGCTATTTAGACTCTTAATGGTTTTATTTAGATTCTCATTCAAGTTTCCAGTAGTTGACAATTGTGCCTTCAATTCGGATACTTCATTTGTCTTCAATAAACGCTCTGATTGATAAGTTTTGGATAACTCGGTAAATCTTTCTTGACAAGATTTCCATTCATTTTCAAACCAAATCTTTTCCCGTTTGAAGTATGCAGACTCGTTCGACACTTTAGTCAAGTCTAATTTCACTGTGAAATACTGATTTCTGATTTCATTGAGGTCTTTGGTCAATTCATTGATCTTTTGACTTTTATCAATATTTTCTTTGGTTAAATTATCAATGTAGCTATTATAGTAGATGATATCTTCTTCATACTTCTGAGAGTCATTAGATCTTTGAGCTTCGTTTAATTTGTCGGTCAAATCCTGGATTTGATTTTTCAAACTACTGTTTTCTTGACGTTGAGCATTGAGAGCATTGTCATTATCGGCACTTTGAGTCATTATGGCATTCTTCTCCATCTTAAGAGTTTCAATCATTTCCTCCTTGGTGTTTAGCTTTTCTCGCAAAGACTTGAACTTGTTGTCACTGATTTGGATGGACTTTTCGTGATTCAATTTTAAAAACGATATGTTGGATTTCAAATCGGAGAACTCAATAGACTTTTTAATTAAAGTATCAATTAAATGGGAGTTCACACTGTCAAGGTCTTCTTCAGGAATTCCTAAATATGACGCTACCAACGAAGTACTATTATTCTCTTTATTGGGAGACTTATCGGTTAATTGATGAATATCGGATTGGGAAATTTCTGGCTGTGATGTATCTATGTCGTAATGGTTTTGAGCTTGAAGGGGCAATATGTTATTAACCAATGGAGAACTTTCCACATGATTTTCATCTCTAGCGACTGTAAATGCCTTAGGGGTCTCAATAGAATCTATGTCTTTTAGAGGAGGCAACCCTTTGGAAGGTGTATTATATTGGTTGAATGTGGCATTAGGTAACTGTAACCCACTAGAATTGGCCAGTTCGTCTACCTTGTCATTTTCTTCGTTGTCATTAAGATCTTGGTCTACCGGAGGATCCACTTCAATGGAGATTCTATTGCCAGATGGATTCTCCTTGTCTTTTACATCATTATCATCAATGTTATGTTGAACATGGGGAATATGGTTATTCCTGTCTTCATCTTGTGCTTGAGCTATCTCTTCATTATCATTATGAGGTTCCATATCCACATCATTCTCTATGGGAGGCGCTTCATTATTGCCAGTCATCTCGTGACCATGTATTTCGTGGACCCCTTCTATTTGTTCAGGGCTATGCTCTTCTTCTTCTTGTTCTTCTTCTTCTTCTTCCTCTTGCTCTTCGTCATCCTGCTCTTTTTCCGCTTCATCCTCTTGAGCGTCTTCGTCTTCCTCCTCGTGATCATCGTCATCATCCGGGCCATTGTCTTCGATCTCTTCATGCTCTTCATGCTCTTCGTTCTCTTCGTTGTCTTCTTCCCCTTGCTCACTTTCACTGCCTATCTCTTCCACATCTACATTATCATAGTTCACATAGTCCGCTTCATTTATTCCGGCCATGTCATTTTCCGGCTCGTCATATTGATCTAAGTTCTCGATATCATCATCTCCGTCATCGATGATCTCAATCGATTGATCGTATTTGCCAGGCCCTTGCTCTTGTTCTTGCCCTTGCTCTTGACTCATGTTACTTATACTGACGGCGGCGGTTAATATTAGATATCTGTTGCAAATACAGTGCGCACTCTCAGCCAGCAATTTCCAATTCGATGCTCATTTGTATGGGAGTAAGGATGTATCCAAATACTGCTAGAAAACAGAGAGATGAGGTAGCATAGTTAGAGCTTTAACGTTGTGATATAATTGGTTTGCCCAAGAAAAAAGCATTATAAGGTAACAGTAGGCTATATTGTATAGTGTAGCAAATATAGCAGTACGTGATACGTCAATTGAAGACAAAAAGTAAGGACACTATAGTTTATAGAGTGTATTACATGGCGTACTAACATCCTCACTCCCAACACATTGGGTATCAAGACATAGGTATAGTTAGAACTCACCTGACTCTGCAAGAATTGTGACTGCGAATATTTCTCCCACGACATATGTCGCACCACTCAATATTACTACCACTCTAACGCCAACGCTCGTTCAGGTCACGACATTGATCACCCACGACCATCATTTGGTGAGACTGAAAAGATGAAAAAAAATTTCACATTAGATACTCAGTAATAGCCAAAGATGATTGAACCATCGTTAAAAGCTTTAGCTTCCAAATATAACTGTGAAAAGTCTATCTGTCGTCAATGTTACGCCAGATTACCTCCAAGAGCCACCAACTGTCGTAAGAGAAAATGTGGTCACAGTAACCAATTAAGACCAAAGAAGAAATTGAAGTAATCTATGTGGTGGTTATATTATTTATGTTTTATGATTGTTTGATCTTCTGAATGAAACAAAAAGACATAGACCCTGATCATAGAGCATTATCCTATAGAGATATACTTTATATGGACGATTATGTATCTTAATATATTTCCTGTCAACAAACATGTAGAATCCTGGAGACTGAAATTAGTATTGAAGTGAAGTATTGGAAAGTGTGTGTTTTGAATGGTTTGCCACAGTGCTAGAGTGTAGTATGGTACTATTGTACTGCTGCCTATGCTTGGGGGTTCTAGATACCGGAATGGAAGAGTATAGTGAAATGCATATTTCCTTGTACTGGCTAATTCTACTCTCACAATATTAATCTCACTAATACTATTCTCTTCTGGTAGCTGGCCACACTATACGGTGTACTATTCTATATAATATGTGCCATTTTACGCAATACTGAACTATATTATAAGAGTATACTAATATATATAATAGTAGCTGGTAGTATTGTTTAATCGTGTGCAACCATATAGTTGCTGCTATATAATAGCTTCATAATAGTGCAACTCGGTGAGAAAATCCCCAATCTTCACTTACTCTTCTCTCTATAAGCTCTTTCAGAAATCTATAGCCCTATAACTCTCTAGAATAGCTCCTATCCTATGCTATCCATTGCTAGTTACATAGCTTCCAGTTAAGAATCTACGTGCTTGCAAAACCACAGCGACTGCTAAAAGCTACGGCCTCCTAATTTCTCGGTCACTTAGGTCGTGGCCGGCAAATTGATCTCACTGATCGTTATTCACGTAGACTCATAGATTCCTATAATCAATTCAGTTATTGCTTGCCACACGGTTTAGTTGTTCGTGGCTACTTCGTCTATTTGTGTGTGTTAGCTCCCAAATTCATTTGATTGTTACATAAACCGCAGTGTATGCAATCTTACCCATAATATATACACATATATATTGAACATTAGCCGGTGAGTGATTTTATAGATACTTCCATTTGTTGGTTGCATTGTGTCAATTGAATCTCTAAAACCGACCATTATTGGTGTACCATTCTATTCCGCTTGTTCCTGGTACATTTTTAGGCCACCTCCTTTAAATATTCCCGTACCATGAGTAATAACAATTACGGGGGCGATTCGTTTATAAATAAAAATCCCCTTATAAATACTACGACCCTGACCAGAGATAACTCCAATACAACATTCCCTATTCCTAGCTCCACCTCGGTTTCCCAACAACAAAAGCGCCAAAATAGTTTATCTAACTATATGAGCAACAATTCCAATAAGCGATTGTCTAATCCGCTTCAAAATCCTTTGCAATTAAATTCTAATCAGCAGGGCGATTATTCGTTTTTGCCAGGTTCCAATAGTCCTCAATTAACTCCCCAAACTCAGCAATCGATTCAACAACAGATTATGGGTAATCAATCGCAAAGAGCTATAAATAATAGAAATAGCTTTCGGAGGAGTGTGTTCCAACAACACCCATCATCCTCGATTCAGAACTTAACTAAAACTCCAACTCCTTCGTCATATGAAGTTCCTTCAAGTCCTAATGTGAATCCGTCGATTTCCGCTCCAAATGTATCTGATCTGCCTGATTCAAATCCTATCGTGGATCAACCTCCTGCGCAAGCACAAGCACAAGCTGCCCTTCATACCTCAGCCAACTTTCAGATTCCTTCCGCTGCATCAATCCCTCAATTACAATCTAATCTGAAATCAGATATGAGAGATCCGAATTTGAACACTTTAAGTACTGTCCAAAGCATGCTGGATCAAGAAACTAACGTGCCTGATACCACCACCACCAGTCAACGGAGTAGTAGCATAAATGAGACCAAACCGCACCAAGCATCCTCCGCTAGAGAAATGACCGAAGAAGAACAGCAGTTGGCTACCAAGTTGAAAGAAACTTATAAGAATATTGTCAACTATGAAGAAATTGTCCAGAAAAGCTGTTTGGAAGTATCGGTTAAAATTACCCAGTTGTCTAATAATACCAATTTACCATATGGCAATTCTCCTATGATGGGGTTATCATCTGCGGCTAACTTTAATACGTCCAATACGAGCATGGGTAGTAATAGTACCGCTTCCAACACAAATAATGGTAATGTCAAACCATCAGAATTGCTGAATGAATTATGGACAATATACCATCATAACATTTCTTTGTTAGATAATTATACCGATTTCTTGGTGACAGCTTTGAAACCGTCGTCTAACCAAAATAAAGATCATTTCAAAACAGGGAAGAATATTGTGGATCTATATAAGATCCCCAGGAGAATGTGGGTTTATGGGGTTGTAGCATTTTTAGAAGTATTGAAAAACATTATCAATATTTTCCAAGAGCATGAAAGTTGTCCCTGCTTTATTGGACATTGTTTTACCATCATTTCTAACTTAACTGATCCAGCTTTGGATATGGAAGGTTGGTGGTCCGAAAAGCTTGGGGATTTATCGAGAATGGCAATTGCTCTTTATGGGTCTAGATTTATCGATTGGAAGATTAGTGCTGAATACTGGTACTCCATTTCCATGCGGACCCTTTACGGACACGGAAAGATATATTATCATATGTGTACCGTACAACAAGATAATTTGGATGCATTAGTGAACATTGGTAAGTCAGTCACTTGTAGGGATCCCTTTGTTCCTACTCATCAATATCTAAGACTAGTAGTGGAGAATATTTGTACCCAAAGGAACATCTTATCATTGCTAGAATTACCTATTATTGACTTTATTAAGATTCATAAGGTACTATTGAGTATTCATACCAACCAAATCAGCAGTAACAGTTCAGGATCCATAGACAATATCCATGATACTCAACTACAATATGGAATTGATTTAGTCTCTCGTTACGGGATTACCTTTGGTTCTGATTCTAACGGATACAACTTCTTCACTAGACAATTATATACTCCTAATGGAGTTACAAACACTTCCGACCCTCGTTCCCCATATTACGTGAATCAGCAGCAGTCTCCTTCTCAGTCCCAAGGGCAGTCCCCACAATTAAGCACTCAGTCACAGTTCCCCGGTAGTGGGGGAGGCATCAACTCGATCGAGAAAATGAACTTTTGGTTGAACAAGGGACCGTTATTTGCCATTGCCAATATTAACCATATAGTTGGCCTTGGGGATTCCAAGAACCCTTTCAGTAAGATCTTCTTACTTCCAGAAGCATTGAAAGAACGTAAGGATAAAAAGGATAGAAAACGAAAATCCAAGACATCCCTTAATGATGAATTCATTCCCGCTAATAACAATAACCTGCCACTTTTAGCTCTGGAGATAAGTGAGATTAACTGGTTCAACTGTTTAAAGGATGTGAACAAATCAGTTTTGGAATTGTCTATCAGAATCTTGAAGCATTATTTGGTAGGTCCTATGGATGCCTCTTACGGTCATGTTATCATCTGGTTGTACTTTTTGATATCCATCGGGGAAGCAATTGATAAAAACCCTAACAGTAAATCGATGTTCAGCTGGTTATTGAAATACTTATTTCCTTGGGATTTGTTGATTAACTACTTAAACATTATTTTGGGTATGGTTAAATCCAATAATGAATTGCTCAAGAAATGTAAGGAGTATTTGTTAAACTGTCCAAACTATATCCAGTATTTTAATGAAAATGAGCGATTGCCGGAAGTATGGAAGTGTTGGGGAACTTTATGGTTTGACTTTATCTCCCTAAAAACTGATTACTGTGACTTTGAAACCGCAGGTATAGTCAATTATAACATATTTGATTTACCGGTGTCGGGAATTTCTGGTAATATTAGAGCTAATGGGAACTTTGACTTGATGAAAACTAAAGAATCTTTATTCGATGAAAACAATGAAAGAATCGTTAGAGTCTTGTTACTCTCCAGATTTATTGCTGACAATTACGATTTTGGATTAGTCAGATCCCACGACGGGTTTAAGTTTTACCCTGATATCATTCCCTTCGATTATGGGGCAATTCCCCAAAATGTGAATTTACTTATGAGAGAATTCTTATACGGGGATAATCGTTTCATCAGTCATAATTTCTTTGACAAGTTTTCCGAGACCAATAGCTACCAATTTTCTGAAAGAATTGATACGAATATTTTGGACGATCAATGGTTTGAAATTAATAAAACTCCTTCATCAGCATTTATCAACAATGATGATGAGTTCCTGGAAGTCAATGACGAGGAAATTATGAGGGATTATGGCGAGAGTGAAATAGAAGAAGAAAGAAGAAACCAAGAATTAGAAGATCAAGTGGATAAATTATATAATCAGCAGCATCAAGTGTTACAATCCAATTTGCAGTTCGGCAACAATGAATTCTATAGTCCTAATCATCCCCAAGCCACTACCAGTAATACCGGATTTGTGATCAACCCCGAAAATTTGTCGATGATCGGTGAAGATATTACCATGGGAGGAGATAGTGTTAGTGCTTCAACGGGTATACCTGAATCGGGGGTATTAGTGGGAGATTTGGGGGAACGAATGGATACCAAGTTGACGTATGTAACCTTAGATACCAATATTTGGTTAAAGCACTGTGGACGAGTATTCAAATGTATTAGAAATGGAATATTTAAGATTCTGATCCCCTTAATCGTGTTTCAAGAATTACGATCATTAAGAAAATCCACCGAGGCCACCATCGCTGATGCTGCCACTAGATCCGTAATTATCATTAGAGAATTGTATTCCACCAAAGAAATCTTGCCCTTAAGGTTTGATGGGACCTTGGCTTCAGACATAAATGAAACCACCGAATTTGAAAATAATTCAAACTGGAGAGCTGGCGTTGATGAAACCATCTTGAATGCCGTCAACGAGCAAAATGAAATCGGAAAGAAAATTTTAAGAGGATTGAACTCGACCATCAATAATAAAATCTTGGACAATAAAACGTGCAAGTATTTTAGATACTGTATTCTTATTACTGATGATCGCAACATGAGATTAAGAGCAAAAACTTTGGGTGTTACTAGCTTTCAGAGCAAATGGTTATTCAGCCAATTAGAGAATAACTTTTATGGTAATTGTATTGATTAGCATTCGCATATACTTCATATATAATTTAAATGCACATACTGAAAATAAATATGGCATCAAGTTACTACAACCTACGTTTCACCCTTGTATGAGTCTAGATCACTGGTGTCGGTAACGCGTATGCTCGAAAATAAAGCGCTGCTGCGCTTCGATGCACGAATCTGCAAGCGTGCAGATTGCCGCAAAACGCCCAAAGGAGTCAAAAAACTAGACCGTACCTTATTTCGATGGGTTAAATCAACTGTTGTAGTTGACAATGTAGAGATACGTGCAGTAGTTGTAAAGTGGAACATGCAGCCCCTTACCGAAACAATAACAAACTGCGTGTAACAAGTAATAAATATTGGAGACAAACAGGAAAAATTGGTTATGTAACGGAAGGAGGGTATAGAATATGTTTCAAATCATTCTGTTTCTTAACCCTTCAGTAGTAAATTACTATACTGAACCTTAAATTAATTAATATTCTCAAATGGTGTGGTTATATAAACCACCACAAATCCCTAGTTATTTTCAGGTCCACACATATAAAACTAACTTAGTCATTCCTTTAAACCAAGTTTAACACCTTTGTCACTCCTTTAACCTTGTAAACTAGTGTCCCTGTAGCTATCCTTGTCACTCCTTATGAATTTCTTCATCCTTTTCAGTTTATTCACTTTGATTTTATCTGCTCCTGCTAATGTATTGGTTGTAACCAAAGTGAAATATCAAACTGTGGTAGTTGGCGATGCTGGTACTTCGACCATAGAAGTGACAAGTCCCACTTCTACCAGTTCTGCTGTCACTTCTACCATCACCAAAACTTTGACAAAAACAAAAACCGAAGATGGTCAAACTGATGTTATTGAAACTGAAGTTGAACAGACTGTTACTTCTGCTGCTGAGAATGTTGACACCGCTGAGACTGCTGAGACTGCTGTTACTTCTACAGTAGAATCTCCTGGGACTGAGGCTACATCTGAAGCCATTGCTAAAGTAGCTGAAACGTCTTCGGTTGCAGAAACTTCTCCATCTACTCCTTCAACTCCCGAACCTGCTTCTTCTACTTCTTCAAGCTCTTCTAGTGGTACTGATAGCGCAGACTCTGGAGAACACAGTGGAGAGGGAACTTATTACGACACCGGGTTGGGTGCCTGTGGTATCACCAACACAGACACAGACTACATTGTAGCTATTTCCCATGAATTGTTTGACGAAACTGACAACGGGAACCCTAACAATAATCCAGTTTGTGGTAAAAAAATCAAGGCTTATTATGAGGGTAAATCTGTTGAAGTCACTGTCACTGACAGATGTGGTGGATGTGCCTATAACGACTTAGACTTTTCTCCTAGTGCATTTTCTTCTATTGCTGATAAATCCTTAGGAAGAATTGACATAACTTGGGATTGGATAGATTAGGTTGTATAAAATTATATAAGTTCAACACAGTGACTTTATTGTTTCATAATTTGTATATTAAGGTAAAAACGGATAGATAACATGATTGAATCACAGTAAAACCAAATCGCTAAGTAATAAATAAGGCATCTCTAATGGCTCCTAAATGTACAGCAAGTAACCAAGGTTACGGAAATAAAATTAAAATGTTGATAAAATAATGACAGTATGACGTGGTAGATTTCCTTAGAATATCCAAGATAATCCTTGTCTGAAACGAGAGGTACTCTTGTTCTCACTTTCTAATTTGGCGTAATATTCATACTCGTGCTCTTCAATGGCATCAATACCAGTGAATAAATCAGCTTCTTCTGGTTTCACGAATTTAGTCCGTTTTAAGACTTTCCAGAAAACATAAACGGCGATAGAAACGAAGATCATCACGTAGTTGAATAAGAATTGATCCACCACAAATGGGTTAAAAGTGGTATAACCCTTCACCCCAATCATAATCCAAATAAATGTTCCGGAGATAATAATGGTATAAGGTTGGAACCAAGATCTGTAAGGGAAAGTAGATCTATCCAAGCCTTGAGCATTAACTGCCACATAAAATCTATAATAAATAATAGACATAAACCCATAATTCAATAATTGAGCCCCAGTACACAAGTTAACCATATAATCCAAGGCAGTCGAAGAACCACTACCTAATTGTAATAAGGATAACAAGGCAAAACACATACTAACAGCAATACAATAGATTGGAACCCCGGTTTTAGTACATTTGGTGAAAACTTTAGGTATAAATCCTCTTTCAGCTAACCCATACAACGCTCTGGAGGAACAGAAAGTATAAGAGTTACCAGCAGAAAAAGCAGAAGTTAACACAATGGCATTGACAATATGAGGCAACACAGGGATACTCATGTTAGTCATAGCCACCACATAAGGAGATGAAGCAGAAGCAGATTTGGTAGTAGCTTCCAAGTAATTAGGATCATTATAAGCCACCAAAATAGTCACAGATAAAGCCCCACCAATATAAAACAATGCTAACCGATATAACACAGTTTTGAAAGCAGTAGGCATATTTTTTCTAGGATTAACAGCTTCAGCTGCCACCATGGACATATATTCAGGGCCCACCACAATAAATAAAGCCCCAATTAATCCTGCTAAAAACCCTTCCAATCTACCTAAAGATCCAGTGGTCCGATGTTCAGCAATTGGACCACCAGCGGCATGCCAATTTCTGAACCCAAAGGCATCGTTTTGTGGATTACCTCCACACATAGTTACCAAGGTGAAGAATAATAACCCGATACATAAAATCAATTTTCCTAATGATAACCAAAATTCAGTTTCCCCATATAACTTGACGGCAAACACGTTAATAGCAGCATACAACACAATTTGAATACACAACGTAATTGCTGCATTATAGTCATCTCTCCAATAATGAATAAAGTTATTAACAGCCACAATTTCAAAAGGAATATATAATGCTTCCATAATATAGAAATTGAACCCCACAGCAAACTCAAACGATTCGTCTACACACCTTCCAGCCATAGAAACAAATGGAGATGCAATTGGCAAAAACGAAACCATTTCCCCAATAGAAACCGTCAACATCAAAATAATCACCGTCCAAAAACAGAAACTCAATAATAATCCCAAGGGACCAGCATCAGTCAAGTTAATCCCAATTTGTAAAAACAAACCAGTACCAATAGACCCCCCGATAGCAATTAATTGAACATGTCTTAATTGTAATTTCCGTTGAATATGATCACCCATTAACTTGGATTTTCTATTCGATGAGCTATCGCCACTTCCTTCTCCATCATCACCAGAAGCTCCCTGGAATGACTGAACCGAATCTTTTTCGGAATTAAGATGGCTGGGGACCTGAGCTTTCTCAGAGTCCTTCTTGAACATATTCATTTTAGTGGTTGAAAAAAAAAAAGAATATATAGTATAGTTAGAACCGTCTTATAGTACTAACTATATAAGAAGTGTACAAAAAAAAAAAACAAAAAAACAATGGAGAAAGTTTTCATCTTGTATGTCTTGTCGAAGATGAGCGTGAGAAAAAGTCTGCAGGAAAAAGAAATTCGGTTTTGCAGCCCTTTTAAAAATCTGATGATTAGATCATGAAGAAAACCCCGAGGTTAATGACTGAACCGGCAACATGTCATAACCGTCCCCAGTCAGTTGGGTCTATTTTTGTTGTAGTAAATATAAATACGGCTTCATATAAATAAGAGACTCCAGTTGAATAGAATTTTGACATTTCATGTGTAGGGGATCTGCCGCATAACTTGTTTTTCTTTTTTCCAGAAGCCCGACTGCAACAGGAAAGAAAAACGCAAAAATAGGTTATCGCATCCATTATCTGCAGCCATTATCTGGGTTGATAGGAGATACGAATCAGATAATAGAGATGAATAGTTGGGGTTGATGTGTTTGGCGACGCCGGAGTCTGTAATAGACGGAGTCAAATCAACCTTAATGGTGCTCTCCTTTCTTTGCTAAATCCAGAAGTAAAATGCCGTCATGGTGACGCCACGATAATTGACGCTCAAAAGTGAAGCTTCTGGTAATAGAACCCGAGCCACTTATTATGGTATGGTCTTGCATGGTCGTGTGCAACGAATAATGGAGTCGTGTACGGCATCTGGATATATCCGAACTATGACGTCTTGGCTTTTGTCTTATATAGAGGTAGTTACGAAGAGAGGGGACCAATTTAGGTTTTGAGTATTTTCGGGTGCACACATGTGGTTCTGTATACCGGCTTGGTGGTAAGTTGAAACATTTTATAGCCTAGTTACGACTCATAAAGGGTGTTACTCTGTTGCATAAATAGTCTGTCCTAGAGAGATGATATGTGTAGTGTCTCTACCTACCATTTTGTCAATCTTTTTAAAATTCGTTTGCAACCAATTCAGCATCCAATCTCCAGCCAGGTAGAAGTCATTTTCAACGTGACGATTCTGATTTTCAAGAAGTAAATAATAAGTAACAACCAAAAATACGGATATGGTAAAGTTGTTCTGGGGTATTCGAAAGATTAAAAAGAAGAGCCCCCATTACCCTCTATCTACATCAGGAAGGAGCAGAGTCCAAATTAGTGCGAAACGCATTCTGCGTAGATAATGTCGCAGAAAATTAAAAAATTTGTTACACATCATTCAGGGAGAATCCACAGCCCACGATATTTCATACAAAACATAGTGGTTTGGGACGTTACTTTTGGGTTATTTTGGGGGGACATTTTTTTTTTTTTTTTTAGCACAACAATATATATTAGAATTACGAGTAATTATAACATATCAGAGAACTTACTGTGTGGAAAAATCATCACATCAGTTAAAGTAGAGAAAACCTGTG